>OZ023328.1:1262358-1287733 GCA_964007535.1 Brachyptera risi | reverse complement strand
TATATATATATATATATATATATATATATATATATATAATATATAATATATATATATATATATAATATATATATATATATTATATATATATATATATATATATATATATATATATATATATATTTATATATATATATATTATATATATATAATATATATATATATATATATATATATATATATATATATATATATATATATATATATATATTGAATATATATATATATATATATATATATATATATATATATATATATATATATATATATATATATATTGAATATATATATATATATATATATATATATGTGTGTATATAATTATATATACACTTTGAGATTCAAACAATTACGTCACTGTCCTACTATTTCCCAATTGATTTATGTGATGATGAAGAAGGCTTTGTTTCAATCGTTTCCAATAAAATTGGTATCTTAATACCTTGGAGTGATTTGAACAAATTATATTATATATTTTTTCACATCGACACGGCTGATTTGATTCGACTGAAAGTTCGGAATGATGTGTATAATTATTATATTGAAATTCCCTGAGGATTTGAATTCTCTCGAAGGAAATATTTTTCACGAATTTTTTCCTCTTGGTTATTCTTGGGGGATTTTTGAAAACTTTGAAATTTGTTTTCTCAGAAGTGGTTCGACCGATTGCGCCTCAAAACTATATTGCGCCTCAAAACTATACAGTATCGGATCAGATAAGGGCACTCGTGTATGCCAAGTTGCAACTGATTTTGAATGTTCGTTTGACCTGTTCAGCGCGAGCAAAAAAAAGGCACTTTTTTCCGGGTATGACGAAATTGAGTCTTCGCTTCGCTCATCCAATTAATTAACAGCGGGAATCATGAATAAGTACAAAATCCACGTAACAAATTATTCAACAAAGATATGAGGAAATATCAACAGAAAAATATATCATTATTTTCTTGATAAAACAACAAAATCAAGTTGCCCCAATTGACGACTCGCAGTCTCCGCCCCCTTGACGTCACAAATCTTACCGTCCAACCAACAGGGCTGTTGGAACTGTGGTCAAATACGAATATCCAATCGGGGTATCTGCCAATGACCAATGACCAATGACCACAAATGATATAGATCCAACTGGCTGACTGGTGAAGCCACGACCATTTTTTTATTATTATTATCTCTTTTATTGACATAATGAATAAAAACAAACATACATTCCATACTGTGGCCCACGAAGCCGAATTGGGCTTGTCTGCATGTGGTATGAAACACAATGGCTCCATCAAGTTGGCTCCACCAATTCAAGTGAGATCAAAGTGAAAAATATTGAGATTTTGAGCTCGTTTTGAGCCGAATTGAGCTACCATTCATTCGTTTTGAGCTCTTCCCCTAGAGAAAGAACCCCACCCCTACGTGACGTGGGCAGTGTTGGGTAGGAACTTAACGAAAGGAACGCGTTCCTAGGAACGCGTTCCTTTTTCAGGACCTTCTATGGGGAACGCGTTCCTTTTATAAAGCAGGAACTTTAACGTAACGCAGTTCCTTTTCAGTGGTAACTAGGAACGAAATTCACGTTACCGTTACTTTCAAAGTTCATTTCGAACGAACTGTGTGCGCATTCAACATAGAAGAGAATCGTCTGATTTTCGTATGATAGCAGGTAGAATGTTTGTCTCGTCTCATATTTTTGAAAGAAACATACTCACACATCTTCCTAATCACTTCCGCCCATCGTCTGACCAGTGACCACTCATTATTCCAAGTTTGCATCATTCCCCATCTTTGGCGTATTTCCCTATTCATTAGCTGTGCACTTATCTCATCCTACGATCTTGCTGTTATATCGGTGCTATAACCCGTTCTCGAGTCACACAGTTGATGGCTCGAACCACCCTAGCGTAAGTGTGGGTAGTTAGAGAAAACGGTCAATCGAACCGTCATTTTTCGTTAACATGCAGCTGCTTCTTCTGCGGATGAAGACATTCCGAGAAAACCTCCCTCTCTACCCGGTGACATCATCAATAGCCAATAAGATCCAGATAATTTCCAAAACGCACATGGGAGAGTTGTGTAAACACAAAAGAGTTATTTCACTTCAGTGTTTGATCTCGAGAGGAGGTCATTGTCTAACAGCGTCAGTCCTCGGTGATCAGCGAGTAACTGCGTGTAATATTGGCTAGTGCTAGTTCATTTTACTATCAAAGTATTGTCTCATCATGGCGGATACGGGTAGTGATCTTCCACCTTGGCAACACTTTGAAACCTTTTTTTTCTTGGAGGAAAAAAATTTTATGGTGGCAATTTTGTGGCGAAATGTCTATTGTGCGTGCCGGGGAAACTGATGCCGACGTCGTCGAAATACGAAAGAATATTGAAGTAAGCAAATGAATGAATTATTCATTCATTATTCACTCTTTCAATTTCACTCAGTAATTGTTTTACACACCTACATCTAACTTGTGTTTAATAATTTAATCAAATATAATATAATTCATAATTTAGATGATTTTTAATATATAATATTCAATTTATAATTTATGATATGATTTTTCAACCATTATGTAGGTCTATTGATTAGATTGGTGAAACGTAATTATGAGCCTGAAAAAAAATCATTCTGATAGAAACCTACATGATTTTGTAGCACAATCAATCGAAGTATGGTAATATATTTTGATATATTACATTTCTATTTCTCGAAAATTGACATGAAAATATTCTCTTGCTTAGTAGGTTTGTTCTGGCCTAGTGGTATGGCGAGAAAAAAATCGGTACTAATTTTTTTTTTGGGGGGGGGGGGTAACGACGCAGTACACTGATGGCAACGATCTATTGGCGTCGGTGGATGATGAATGAGATGATGGGATGATGAGATGAAAGGTTATTTCATTAGGTGGGAAGGATGGTGGGAAGGAGTCGATCATGGCCTGTTGTTAAGGAACCATCCCAGTATCAACCTGAACGACAGAGGAAAACCACGAAAAACCCCTGTCAGGATGGTCGACCATGGCGGGAATCGAACCCCGAATGTCTCCCGAATGACGGTTCAGTGTGTTACCACTTGGCCACGCATCTCGGTTCGGTACTATATTTACAATCATGAATTATTTATAGTAAATTAACGAATATTTATATAAAAATCACTGGCGTTATCACTTTATTGATGAGAGAACAAGAATACCCATAATATTTTCAACGCCCATGAAAATACTGAATCTTACGAAAAAATTTGCTTCGGTAACTTTCGAAGGAACTTAAAAGGAACTTAATTTTTTGGGAACTTTTCAGTTCCTTTTTTTTTTTGAGGAACTGTAACTTTAACTAGTTCCTTTTTTGGCTGAGTAACTGGAACTTTAACTAGTTCCTTTTTTTGAGGAACTTACCCAACACTGGACGTGGGTGGGGCCAAGTTGACGGACAGCCCCACCCAAATCATCGGATCGTCTTCGGACAGAGACTATTGGACAGATACTTTCTTTGCCGCCATCGGGACGAGGAGATCGATAAGAGGAAAGTAACTGTTATTTCTGGGTTTTGAAATGGTGAATCAGGTCGGGATAGGTTTTGCAGTACTCACCTAGACCCGGAATTCGAATACAAAATAGATTTTTCCGAAAGTGAAATGCTTGCCATTTCCAAATCAGTCACCCGATTGGGCCAGTTCTCCAGTACGTTCCTTCGGATGCCCTAATCTACGAATGTCAGAGAGGAAAAATCCGTAGGAAATTAACTGACGGAAATGGTTTTGCTCGAGTTTGCCTGCCGTTTCGACGCCGGGCGGCGGCGTCGCGCTCGATCCGAGTGCGGTAGCGCGATGCAGTCACCGGATTCGAGCGGCTATCGATTTCTCATAGGGCCGGGGAAAATTTCGTCGCCAGCAAAAATTAGTTCCAAAGTTGTGGCCGGTAAAAAAAACGTCCGAAACGGTCGAAAGACGGCCGCCGGCCGCTATACGGACCCTCGTGCAAAGTCCGTTGACGCGAAAAACGACCAAACATGGCCGCCATCGGGTCGAGGAGATCGATAAGAAGAAAGTGATCTCTGGGTTTCGAGCTGGTCAATGAGGTCGGGGTAGGATTTGCAATACCAACCTGGACCCGGATCTCAAATATGGAACAGATCTTTCCGAAAGTCGAATGTGTAATGTTTGTTAGTTTGTATTTCATAAGTTGGTACTACTCAGCGCATGCGCAGAGGCTGTAAAGTAGGCTGAGTGGACGATGGCGATTAAAGAGGTTTCAATCACAGACACTGTTATTTATTAAATTAGTAAAAGCCCGAGGTTCAATCCTGAAGTACTTAAATGTGTGTTTAATCAGAATAGGGAACTTTACATTGGCGACGAGGATATCAAGTGCTCAATTCCATTCATTACTATGGCGGATGATCGAAGATTAGAAAACTTCAATTGCGAGGGTGATCCTACGGCGGTTGGGCAAAGATGGACACGTTGGCTCCGAGCTTTAACTTTTCACATCGAAAGTAAGGACATCACGGATCATAGAAGGAAGAGGGCCATTTTATTAGATCGAGCCGGTATGGAAGTGCAAGATATTTTTTTCACATTACCAGAATCTATAGATGTAATTGACGACACGGATTTATTTAAAACGGCAGTCGATGCATTGACTCAGAAAATCCCGGTACCGTTACGAAAAAAATTGGAAAAGAAGCTTAAGGAACTTGAAGATCAAGATATTATTGAGAAAGTGCATGGACCCTCACCATGGTCTTCACAGTTGGTAGTCGTGCCGAAAAGTGATGGAGACATCCGAGTATGTGTAGACATGCGGCAAGTGAATAAGGCAATAATGCGCGAAGTACACCCTATTCCGACTTTTGATGATCTCTTGCCTGAACTGAATGCAAGCAAATGGTTTAGTAAGCTTGACATAAAGAATGCGTTCCATCAAGTAGAACTATGCCCAGAATCAAGGGAAATAACTACGTTTCTAACACATAAAGGCCTGTATCGTTATAAACGATTATTGTTTGGTATCAGCTGCGCTCCTGAAAATTTTCAGAAGATACTGGAACAACGATTGCAGGGTTGTGAAGGGGTACACAACTACATTGATGACATCCTAGTTCATGCAGAGTCTAAGGAGGAGCACGACAGAAGATTAGAAGCAGTGAAGAAGGTACTGAAGGACAATGGACTAACATTGAATGAGTCTAAATGCCAGTATGCCGTCCGAGAAACCGAGTTCATGGGACACCGACTCACAGGAGCAGGGATCACACCAACCGAGAGCAAGGTAAAAGCAGTGCTACAATTTCGGGCACCCCAAACAGTAGAAGAAGTAAGGAGTTTTTTGGGCTTAGTAAATTTCGTTGGTAGATTTATCCCAGACATGGCTACCCTGACAGAACCGTTACGCAAGATTATTAGGAAGAAACAAGGGGAAAAGTTTGAGTGGGGAATCAAACAGGAAGGGGTATTTCAAGACATGAAACAGCGTATTACCAGTGCCGAATGCTTGGGGTATTTTAATCCAAATTTACCAACACAAATAATCGCAGATGCCAGTCCTGTAGGTTTAGGGGCGGTATTGATGCAGACACAAGAAAACGGTCCAAGGATAATAAGTTATGCCTGTAAGAGCTTAAGCGAGATACAAAGACGCTACTCACAAACGGAACGAGAAGCTTTGGCTCTAGTGTGGGGATGCGAAAGATTCCATAACTATTTATTCGGATTAAAAGAGTTTGAATTGATAACTGACCACGCCCCTTGGCAGTTTATTTTCTCTGCTAAGTCTAAGCCATGTGCTCGAGTTGAGAGATGGGTACTCAGACTTCAAACGTACAATTACAAGGTGACATATCGACCGGGAAAATCTAATATAGCGGATTCCTTATCTCGGTTACTGAAACAGGATTCAGTTACAAAAGTAGGTTCAGATACATTCAAAGAAGAGGAAAGCTTACGCCATTTGGTGGAAGAATCGACTCCAGTGGCTCTGAGGTTACAAGACATTGCAGAAGAATCAATCAAGGATCTAGAACTGCAGAATTTAAGAGAAAGTATGAGGACCGATAAATGGGAATTTCAGACTAAGAAGTTTCGACCATTTTCTGGAGAACTATGTCAAGTGGGTGACGTCATTCTGAAGGGAACTAGAATTGTCGTGCCTACATCAATGCGAGAACATGTTTTATTGTTGGCACATGAAGGTCATCCTGGAATTGTTTCCATGAAACGACGGTTGCGTTCTAAAGTGTGGTGGCCCGGGATCGATCACGATGCTGAACAATACGTGAAAACGTGTCATGGTTGCCAGTTAGTGGGGACTCCGGATTCAGTGGAACCATTATTTCGCACCGAACTTCCCAATGAACCGTGGGAATCGTTGGCGATGGATTTTCTGGGGCCATTACCTTCGGGTCACTATTTGTTAGTGATTATCGACTATTATAGTCGATTCTATGAGGTAGAAATCATGAAGACGATAACGACTAGCAAGACCATCGAACGCCTTAAGCCTATCTTTGCTCGGTTTGGCTTACCGACAACTATCAAGACGGATAATGGATCTCAATCTGTCAGCGAAGAGTTCGAACGATACTGTGAAACGAACAACATTAATGTTGTTCACACGACCCCATTATGGCCACAAGCCAACGGTGAGGTAGAGCGGCAGAATCGTTCGTTGTTGAAAAGATTGAAAATTGCGCAGGCCACGGGTAAAGACTGGAAAGAGGAGTTATTGGCGTATTTAGTGTTGTACCGCACTACTCCACACAGTACAACTGGGGTCTCTCCAGGCGAATTGATGTTTCGTCATAAACCTAGGGACAAACTACCGTCATTCAGAGGTCATAAGTTGGAAGGAGATGAAGAACTTCGTGATCGGGACAAGGAAAGGAAATGGATAGGGAAGAGAGATGCTGATGAGACCAGGAAAGCTGCAAGAAGTGATTTGCAGGAAGGAGATGAGGTGTTAATGAGGCAGCAGAGAACGAACAAGCGGTCAACTGAATTTAACCCGATTCCTAATCAGGTAATCCACAAGAACGGGAGTTGTATCACAGTCCAAACTCCTACCGGGGCGCAATATACTCGGAATTCATCCTTCTTCAAGCGTTTCAATTCTAGACCCGAACCCCAGCTACCAGGAGAATCACCTGATTCAGACAATAACCTAGAAGTATCACAATCATATGTACTTCCTAATCCTAATTCAACCACTCCGAAGAAGGGGAAAGGGGTGAACGAGTCTAGTATCAGTGCAGATGGGGCGAGACCGAGGAGATCAATTCTAGAGCAAGGAGAACCAACATCGGGGAGGCCACGTCGAGAGATTCGGTTACCAGCTCGTTTCAGGGAATGACGAAGAAGTCTTGATAAGATAGGGAAAAGTAGTTATTAGGATAATCTTAATGGTCAAATTATTTCCTTACGAATTATTATTGTGTAGAGCCTAATCTTGATGGTCAAGTGAATTCCTTACAAATTATTGAATTTAAATTAAAGGAGGGATGTAATGTTTGTTAGTTTGTATTTCATAAGTTGGTACTACTCAGCGCATGCGCAGAGGCTGTAAAGTAGGCTGAGTGGACGATGGCGATCAAAGAGGTTTCAATCACAGACACTGTTATTTATTAAATTAGTAAAAGCCCGAGGTTCAATCCTGAAGTACTTAAATGTGTGTTTAATCAGAATAGGGAACTTTACAGAATGCTCGCCATTTTCACATCGGTCAGCCGATTGGGCCATTTGTTCAGCCCGTCAAATCATCGTCAAATTATCGTAGTTGCAGTATGTAGATGTATGTATGTGTAGTTATATCAGACAACTTTATTCTGATTGGCTCTTGAACAGAGATGCACATACATCACGATGTTCGTAATTACATAACACAAATTTAAAATTAAATTGGTATTAAAGAATCATGGGCTGGGCGATTGGGGGAAGATAGTGCACTTTGCTGATCAAAGCCAAGCGATTTTGTGGACCTCTAAGACATCAAATTTTGACATTTCTGTCATACTCTAGCCAAGTGGGCTATAGAAGAATCATTCAAGTGATAGCTAGGCAAGGTTCTTTCTAGTCCTAGATAGGCCTAGCCCCTTAGGCCTGTGCATAAACTCATTTAGGTGAAGGCTAGACAAGGCTCATTTTAGTCCTAGGTCAGGCCTGGCTCCCTAGGTCTATGTAGGCCTAGAGGCTAGATTTGTTTTGCAGCTGGGCTCAGGCCCTAACTTTGAGCATATTTATTCTTATGGCAAGTCTTTAGACCTACTAATAGCTTTGGTATTATGTTGTAGTTGTTACGCATCCAATGGTGTGAAACAAAAAGAAAATACATGCATAGAAGATGATACTGGAAGATTACACTTTTCATCACGTCTCATTTTACAAATCCATAGTTTTTTTCGCTTTTCGTCTTTTGGAAACAAAATGCAATGATATTGCTTGTGATTTAACATTATTTTTATACCCAGGAACACAACAATATTTCACCATAGTGGCAAATGAATGCAAAGAAACGTATCAAAATACAATGGTAGCAAATGTCAAAAGTACACCGAATCCCCCAATTGCCACTATATATTGAATTGTCAGCGGACGCGTGACGTCAGATGGGCGAGTAAACCCAAGCCGTCAATTATAATAGCTTCAAGATAATATGAGTTACAACTATTCAAATCATGTCACATAACTGTCAAGCCTATACAGCTAAAGAAAACATTTTTTAAGCTGTATACGCTTGACAGTTATGTGACAACTTGAATAGTAATAACTTATATTATCTTGAAGCTATTATAATTATCTGTGTTTCTCGCGTATTAGAATTTTGATATATCATACCGTTCAAAAGTTATCACCAAGAAACTGATATTTCTCCCGTGGACTCTCGCGCCGGTTCGTACCCATATCCAGTGTTGAATCCAGGCATACCTGCGGGGGGGCTTTGCCCCCCCCCGCAGCTCGTCATTTGACCCCCCGGGATAAAAAAAAACATCAAGCAAAAGGTATATAGTGTATTTTTTGAGAAACCTGTATTTCTTTTTTTTTTTATATTTGTAAAAACTAAAAAGTTCTAGGAATTCAATTTTTATTACCGGTTCTAAGGGAAAAAAATGTGAGATGTTATTTAATTGTATTGTTATTTGCTTTCTGCCCGTGAATCCTGGTAAGTGACACCTCAAGTGTCAGAAGTGGCTGGAGTGGAGCCAATCTGATCAATGCTGGGAATATTTTCAGCATTTTGCCTCTATTATTGTTGCACCGCCGATATCAAGGCGTATTTATATATATATATATATATATATATATATATATATATATATATATATATATATATATATATATATATATATATATATATATATATATATATGTATATATATATATATATATATATATATATATATATATATATATATATATATATATATATACATATACATATATATACATATATATACATATATATACATATATAATATATATATATATATATATATATATATATATATATACATATATATACATATATATATATGTTGTGACGGATGTTCTCGCGGATTGAGTAGAATGTTGTACCGTGCTCTCGAGTTGACCGCGTATGCTCTTTAGAAGAGAACTGCTGGATCTTAAAAGATCCTTTGTCTCTCCAACGTTTCGGCAAGATGTGACTTGCCATCTTCAGGGGATCCGTAGTCTTCGGCGTGCGTAGATCGAATGACTCGAAGCTCATCGGCCGGTGTTTATATACCCTTTATGGAAAAGGGTCGTCTGTGATTGGCTCTGGTGTCCGTCCAATCACGGTGCGCACTGGACCGTTTGCCCTGCGGTCCGCGTGGCCGCCTTGGTCAGTGCTCCGTTCCTGGTTCCGCTGCTCGCTGTGGGATTCTCTATGCGGTCTGGCTGAGATGCAAGCATGTTGCGAGTGGATGCCCTGGTGGTCGGCCTTGTCGCGCTGCTGGCATCGTCCGGTGGTCTGACTTTCCTTCTCTTGTCAGTGCGTGCTGTTGGCTGTTGGTCTCGTGTCCTAGTTGGTGGAGATGTAGGTACGACTCGGCAGTTGTTCAGGGCTGGTTTCCATGTGTCCGGGAGTCTTCGGGCGTCGTCCCGAGTGTTCAGACAGTGGCTGCGCCTCTCAATTTTCGATGGCCTCCTGGAAAATGCGCGGGAGCTCATGGTCAATGCGAGCCAGAGTCTTGGCTTTATCGAAGTCAATCCAGTGGCCTTCATCTATCACGTGTTTGGCTAGTGTTGATGAGGTGGCCTGTCTGCTGATGGCCACTCGGTGTTCGTCTAGCCGGGCGGAGATTTTCCTGTTGGTTTTGCCGATGTACGTGCGTTCACAGGAACCGCAGGGCACCTCGTATATGCCGTGTGACTCGTTGGGGATGGTATCTTTCACGCTTCGTAGCATCGAGGAGATTTTGCGGTCCGCTCGGAAAATGGTCTTGATGTCGTGTTGTTTGAGAACTCGGCTTATTTTATCAGTCGTTCCTCTGACGAAGGGCAGGTATGCGGTCGCTCGTGGTTTCTCTGTTTCCTCGTTTTCTTTGTTCGTGTTGACATTACGTTGGAAGGCACGTGAGATGGTGTAGTTGGAGAACCCATTTGCAAGAAGGGCATCTCGTAAGGTCTTGGTTTCCTCCTTGATGTGTTCCGTGTCAGCTAGTCTCTTGGAGCGAAAGGCCAAGGTGTTGGCGACAGACGTGAGACTCTTCTAAAGAGCATACGCGGTCAACCCGAGAGCACGGTACAACATATATATATATATATATACACTACTCACCTTTTTATTCAGCACATTATTTTGAAAGGGGCTAAATGACCTCGCTGTCGATGCGCCTTAAAACCCTTATATTCATTCATTCATTCATTCATTCATTCATTCATTCATATATATAGACTTAATATAGATTCCCATGCTCAATGTTTTGTATGTATCCCTTGCCCCCCCGGAAAACACAGAAGCACCCCCGCGACGAAATCTCTGCATTCAACACTGCCCATGTCCGCAGCAGGTCTCCAAGGTGAGGAGCCTCTGGTCTAGTCGATAGAATAATGTAAAGGTGAGGGAAGTTAAACAAGTATTTTCTTGAATAAGAATCGTATCAGAAACACTGTCATATTTTGTCGCTGAAGTCATGATAGCTTCTTACTTTGAATATATTTTGGTTAAAAGTCAACTTTTTTTCCTCTCAAGAATGAGTGGCATTTAATCTTCACCTTCAATTGAAGCATCTCGTTCCATAGAATGACATAATAGTGAATGTATTTTAATCATGATTTGTAGTGTTTTTTTCTTGTTTTTTTGTTTGATAACATCGAAACTTGACACAAAATCATTGCTCCCCAATTAAGGCTATGGATGTATTGTGATGTTGAATTCCTTTCGGGGAACAATGGTTTGATATCGTTTCGACGTTGTTGGGAAAAAAAGTATTTTAATCGTCCCGAATGGTAATTAGAGAGAGAGAGAGAGAGAGAGAGAGAGAGAGAGAGAGAGAGAGAGAGAGAGAGAGAGAGAGAGAGACAGAGAGAGAGAGAGGAGAGAGAGAGAGAGAGAGAGATGGAGAGAGAGAGAGAGAGACAGAGAGAGACAGAGAGAGACAGAGAGAGAGAGAGAGAGAGAGAGAGAGAGAAATTGGAAAGACATTGAATATGGAGGTTGCATATTGGAAGTTATCGAAATTTCATCATTCGAATTGATATAGGGCCTATAGTTATTTTAGAGGGGAGGAGAGCATGTGGGTCCTTTGCCCCGGGGCCCAAAATTCCTTGTTACGCCACTGCTCGAGTCACTGGAGAGCTACAAATATTTAGGGGTAGTATTTGACAGACGCTTAGGGAGGGGGGGGGGGGGGGGAGTCAAAGTGAGCGAATATTAAAGAGGAGTATTTGTATTGAACCTTGTAATGAGGCAGCTAAGGAGATGAAGAAAAGCATACTTGTTCTGTCAGTGCGTCCTCTGCTGGGATCTGCAGGTTCGGTAAGGGATCCATATAGGGTAGGTGAGATCAGGGATGAAGAAAGTTAACCTTCAATATTCACGCTGAGCTCTGGAGTGCCTTCCCAGTGCGCTCAAATAACACTAAACGACCTTGCAGCTACAAATATTGGTTCAGGCAACCATTATTAATTTCACAAGTGAAATGATTTCGGTATCTGAACCTCATCTGAAAAACGCTAAACCGTATTAAGAATGGGTGTAATTACAAAAAATTATCTACGGGGCCAGAAGGGGGCCTTTTTCCCCGCGCGGGTCGTCGGCTTTGCGATAATAGGCTAATGCACAACGACCTGGACCCGCCCCTGATTCATGATGGATCTGTCAAGTTTCAGAAATGAGTAGGCCTAGTATAAATGAAAAATACCCCAGAAAAATTGTTACGGTATATTGATAATAATGATAATAATAATTCTTTTATTCATATATAACAGAAGTATTATATGTATTATATAGTGGTATAACATATATTACGAGGTAATGATATGAAGAACAGTGGGAATATGTCTGGTGACTGTCTGGGAACAGAGGGAATATGTCTGGTGACTGTCTGGGAACAGTGAGAATATGTCTGGTGACTTTCTGGGAACAGTGGGAATATGTCTGGTGGCTGTCTGGGAACAGTGGGAATATGTCTAGTGACTGTCTGGGGACAGTGGGAATATGTCTGGTGACTGTCTGGGAACAGTGAGAATATGTCTGGTGATTGTCTGGGAACAGTGGGAATATGTCTGGTGACTGTCTGGGAACAGTGGGAATATGTCTGGTGACTGTCTGGGAACAGTGAGAATATGACTGGTGACTGTCTGGGAACAGTGGGAATATGTCTCGTGACTGTCTGGGAACAGTGAGAATATGTCTGGTGACTGTCTGGGAACAGTGGAAATATGTCTGGTGACTGTCTGCGAACAGTGGGAATATGTCTGGTGACTGTCTGAGGACAGTGGGAATATGTCTGGTAACTGTCTGGGAACAGTGAGAATATGTCTGGTGACTGTCTGGGAACAGTGAGAATATGTCTGGTGACTGTCTGGAACAGTGGGAATATGTCTGGTGACTGTCTGGGAACAGTGGGAATATGTCTGGTGACTGTCTGGGAACAGTGAGAATATGACTGGTGACTGTCTGGGAACAGTGAGAATATGACTGGTGACTGTCTGGGAACAGTGAGAATATGACTGGTGACTGTCTGGGAACAGTGAGAATATGTCTGGTGACTGTCTGGGAACAGTGGGAATGTGTCTGGGAACAGTGAGAAAGTGTTTGGGAACAATGGGAATGTGTCTGGGAACAGTGGGAAAGTGCCTGGAAACCATGGGAATGTGTCCGGGAACAGTGGGAAAGTGTCTGGAACAGTGGGAAAGTGTCTGGAACATTGAGAATGTGTCTGGGAACAGTGAGAATGTGTCTAGGAACAGCGGGAATGTGTCTGGGAACAGTGAGAATGTGTCTGGGAACAGTGAGAATGTGTCCAAGAACAGTGGGAATGTGTCTGGTAACAGTGAGAATGTGTCTGGGACCAGTGGGAATGTGTATGGGAGCAGTGCGAATGTGTCTGGGAACAGTGAGAATGTGTCCGGGAACAGTGGAAAAGTGTCTGGGTACAGTGGTAATGTGTCTGGGTACAGTGGTAATGTGTCTGGGAACAGTGGGAAAGTGTCCGGAACAGTGTGAATGTGTCTGGGACCAGTGGGAATGTGTCCGGGAGCAGTGAGAATGTGTCTGGAACAGTGGTAATGTGTCTGGGACCAGTGGGAATGTGTCTGGGAACAGTGAGAATGTGTCCGGGAACAGTGGAAAAGTGTCTGGGTACAGTGGTAATGTGTCTGGGTACAGTGGTAATGTGTCTGGGAACAGTGGGAAAGTGTCCGGAACAGTGTGAATGTGTCTGGGACCAGTGGGAATGTGTCCGAGAGCAGTGAGAATGTGTCTGGAGCAGTGAGAATGTGTCTGGAACAGTGTGAATGTGTCTGGGAGCAGTGAGAATGTGTCCGGGAGCAGTGAGAATGTGTCTGGAACAGTGGTAATGTGTCTGGGTACAGTGGGAATGTGTCTGGGAGCAGTGAGAATGTGTCCGGGAGCAGTGAGAATGTGTCTGGAACAGTGGGAAAGTGTCCGGAACAGTGTGAATGTGTCTGGGACCAGTGGGAATGTGTCCGAGAGCAGTGAGAATGTGTCTGGAGCAGTGAGAATGTGTCTGGAACAGTGTGAATGTGTCTGGGAGCAGTGAGAATGTGTCCGGGAGCAGTGAGAATGTGTCTGGAACAGTGGTAATGTGTCTGGGTACAGTGGGAATGTGTCTGGGAGCAGTGAGAATGTGTCCGGGAGCAGTGAGAATGTGTCTGGAACAGTGGTAATGTGTCTGGGACCAGTGGGAATGTGTCTGGGAGCAGTGAGAATGTGTCCGGGAGCAGTGAGAATGTGTCTGGAACAGTGGTAATGTGTCTGGGTACAGTGTGAATGTGTCCGGGAGCAGTGTGAATGTGTCCGAGAGCAGTGAGAATGTGTCTGGAGCAGTGAGAATGTGTCTGGAACAGTGTGAATGTGTCTGGGAGCAGTGAGAATGTGTCCGGGAGCAGTGAGAATGTGTCTGGAACAGTGGTAATGTGTCTGGGTACAGTGGGAATGTGTCTGGGAGCAGTGAGAATGTGTCCGGGAGCAGTGAGAATGTGTCTGGAACAGTGGGAAAGTGTCCGGAACAGTGTGAATGTGTCTGGGACCAGTGGGAATGTGTCCGAGAGCAGTGAGAATGTGTCTGGAGCAGTGAGAATGTGTCTGGAACAGTGTGAATGTGTCTGGGAGCAGTGAGAATGTGTCCGGGAGCAGTGAGAATGTGTCTGGAACAGTGGTAATGTGTCTGGGTACAGTGGGAATGTGTCTGGGAGCAGTGAGAATGTGTCCGGAGCAGTGAGAATGTGTCTGGAACAGTGGTAATGTGTCTGGGACCAGTGGGAATGTGTCTGGGAGCAGTGAGAATGTGTCCGGGAGCAGTGAGAATGTGTCTGGAACAGTGGTAATGGTGTCTGGGTACAGTGTGAATGTGTCCGGGAGCAGTGGGAATGTGTCCGGGAGCAGTGAGAATGTGACTGAACAGTGGTAATGTGTCTGGGTACAGTGTGAATGTGTCTGGGAGCAGTGAGAATGTGTCTGGAACAGTGGTAATGTGTCTGGGACCAGTGAGAATGTGTCCGGGAGCAGTGAGAATGTGTCCGGGAGCAGTGAGAATGTGTCTGGAACAGTGGTAATGTGTCTGGGTACAGTGGGAATGTGTCCGGGAGCAGTGAGAACAGTGGGTCTGACGCCTGCCTGTTGCAGCCCTGCAGGCCGGGGGCGCCGCGACGGAGGCGAGCAGGCGCGCCACGACGCTTGTTGACGTCGGTCCGTGTCGTATGGTCCAGCACGGCTCGTGTCCTGACAAAGACAACGTCAACTTCTTCCTGTACACAAGGTGGGATTCCACATCTCCATCTCTCTCTCATTCTTCGCACATTTCCTGTTTCAACACCGAATATAAACACAAAGAAAGTTAATTATTTGTGAATACATTGACTCGCACAGGATGATTCAGAAACAATGAGCCTAGAATTCTTCAAACACGAGAGTGGAATTTTAGTATTACTAATGATTGAATATATTGAGATCGGATACGAGTAATTGTAATATCTTATAATTATCAGAATAACTTGAATCAGATCATATTCTGAGAGATGATCAGGTCCACTGCTATTGTATACTTCCGTGTCAATAACATTGAGACTCGATACAGAATCATTGTTCCCAATTCTGGCTGAGGGTGAAAGGTAGGATCGTTCAAATGGGGCAGCACAAGGGCGATCTCACCGACCCTGGTGGTATAAAATAGTGGTATGATAAGTTTGCATCTCTCCGCAATCACTGCTGATTGGGTAATCACTCAACATGGGAGTCAAGCAGCGAGCTCACATCGAGCATGTTGATGTGAGGCCAGCTGTGAATTGAGGGGGTTAGTACTTCACTCGTGGCCGTGAGCACAGGGCCGGCCGAGTGGGCCGCACAGGGCCGGCCGAGTGGGCCGCACAGGGCCGGCCGAGTGGGCCGCACATGGCCGGCCGACTAGTACCGGGCCTTTGAGGCGCTGAATAGTTATAAATACCTCATTGGTCATTCAATAGTTAAAAATACCTCATTGGTCCACTCAATAGGTATGAATACCCCATTGGCCACTTAAAAGTTATAAGTACCTCATTGGTCCACTCAATAGGTATGAATACCCCATTGGCCACTTGATAGTTATAAGTACCTCATTGGTCCACTCAATAGGTATGAATACCCCATTGGCCACTTGATAGTTATAAGTACCTCATTGGTCCACTCAATAGGTATGAATACCCCATTGGCCACTTGATAGTTATAAGTACCTCATTGGTCCAATCAATAGGTATGAATACCCCATTGGCCACTTGATAGTTATAATTACCTCATTGGTCCACTCAACAGTTGTAAATACCTCATTGGTCATTCAATAGTTATAAATACCTCATTGGTCCACTCAATAGGTATGAATACCCCATTGGCCACTTGATAGTTATAAGTACCTCATTGGTCCAATCAATAGGTATGAATACCCCATTGGCCACTTGATAGTTATAAGTACCTCATTGGTCCACTCAACAGTTGTAAATACCTCATTGGTCATTCAATAGTTATAAATACCTCATTGGTCCACTCAATAGGTATGAATACCCCATTGGCCACTTGATAGTTATAAGTACCTCATTGGTCCACTCAACAGTTGTAAATACCTCATTGGTCAACTTAATAGTTGTAAATACCTCATTGGTCAACCGATAGTTATGAGAACCTCATTATAAACTCAATAGTTTTGAAAATCTCATTGGTGACTCAATTCTTATAAATACCTCATTGGTCCACTCAATAGTTATGAATACCCCATTGGTCCACTCAATAGTTATAAATACCTCATTGGTCCACTCAATAGTTGTGAATACCCCATTAGCTCATTCAATAGTTGTGAATACCTCATTGGCCACACAATAGTTAAAAATACCTCATTGGTCCACTCAATGATAGACATTACCCCATTGGCTCATTCAATAGTTGTGAATACCTCATTGGTCAGTTGATAGTTATATATACCTCATTGGTCGCCCGATAGTTATGAATACCTCATTGGTTACTCAATAGTTATGGATACCTCATTGGTCCACTCAATAATATGAATACCTCATTATAAACTCAATAGTTTTGAAAATCTCATTGGTGACTCAATAGTTATAAATACCTCATTGGTCCACTCAATAGTTCTAGATACCTCATTGATCCACTCAATAGTTGTAAATACCTCATTGGTCCACTCAATAGTTGTAAATACCTCATTGGTCCACTCAATAGTTTTGAATACCCCATTGGTCCACTCAATAGTTATGAATACCCCATTGGTCCACTCAATAGTTATGAATACCCCATTGGTCCACTCAATAGTTATGAATACCTCATTGGTCCACTCAATAGTTATGAATACCTCATTGGTCCACTCAATAGTTATGAATCGCAAATCCTACCTTATTTGGCCCTTTGCGAATTTGTACATAACCTAAAACCTTACGTTAGAATAAAGTCAAAAAAGCTACTCGGGCCGGAATAGTCGAAACTTCTTTAAGTTTACTTATTCCACTCAATAGTTATGAATACCCCATTGGTCCACTCAATAGTTATGAATACCCCATTGGTCCACTCAATAGTTATGAATACCTCATTGGTCCACTCAATAGTTATGAATACCCCATTGGTCCACTCAATAGTTTTGAATACCCCATTGGTCCACTCAATAGTTATGAATACCCCATTGGTCCACTCAATAGTTATGAATACCTCATTGGTCCACTCAATAGTCATAAATACCTCATTGTTCATTCGATAGTTTCAAATCCCTCATCGGCAACTCAATAGTCATGAATACCTCATTGGGCCACTCAATAGTTATGAATACCCCATTGGTCCACTCAATAGTTATGAATACCTCATCGGCAACTCAATAGTCATGAATACCTCATTGGCCACTTGATAGTTATAAATACCCCATTGGTCCACTCAATAGTCATGAATACCTCATTGGCCACTTGATAGTCATAAATACCTCATTGGCCACTCAATAGTCATAAAAACCTCATTGGGCCACTCAATAGTTATGAATACCCCATTGGTCCACTCAATAGTTATGAATACCCCATTGGTCCACTCAATAGTTATGAATACCCCATTGGTCCACTCAATAGTCATAAATACCTCATTGTTCATTCAATAGTTTCAAATCCCTCATCGGCAACTCAATAGTCATGAATACCCCATTGGTCCACTCAATAGTTAAGAATACCCCATTGGTCCACTCAATAGTTATGAATACCCCATTGGTCCACTCAATAGTTATGAATACCTCATTGGTCCACTCAATAGTTATGAATACCCCATTGGTCCACTCAATAGTTATGAATACCTCATTGGTCCACTCAATAGTCATAAATACCTCATTGTTCATTCAATAGTTTCAAATACCCCATTGGTCCACTCAATAGTTATGAATACCTCATCGGCAACTCAATAGTCATGAATACCTCATTGGTCCACTCAATAGTTATGAATACCTCATCGGCAACTCAATAGTTATGAATACCTCATCGGCAACTCAATAGTCATGAATACCTCATTGGGCCACTCAATAGTTATAAATACCTCATTGGCCCACTCAATAGTCATAAATATCTCATTGGTCACTCAATAGTTATAAATACCTCATTGGCCACTTATTAGTTATGAATACCCCATTGGGCCACTCAATAGTTATGAATACCCCATTGGTCCACTCAATAGTTATGAATACCTCATCGGCAACTCAATAGTTATGAATACCCCATTGGTCCACTCAATAGTTATGAATACCTCATCGGCAACTCAATAGTCATGAATACCTCATTGGGCCACTCAATAGTTATAAATACCTCATTGGCCCACTCTATAGTCTTGAATATCTCATTGGTCACTCAATAGTTATAAATACCTCATTGGCCACTTATTAGTTATGAATACCCCATTGGGCCACTCAATAGTTATGAATACCTCATTGGTCCACTCAATAGTTATGAATACCTCATCGGCAACTCAATAGTTATGAATACCTCATTGGGCCACTCAATAGTTATGAATACCCCATTGGTCCACTCAATAGTTATGAATACCTCATCGGCAACTCAATAGTCATGAATACCTCATTGGGCCACTCAATAGTTATAAATAATTCATTGGTCACTCAATAGTTATAAATAACTCATTGACCTACTCAATAGTTATAAATACCTCATTGGTCACTCAATAGTTATAAATACCTCATTGGTCACTCAATAGTTATAAATACCTCATTGGTCACTCAATAGTTATAAATACCTCATTGGTCACTCAATAGTTATAAATAACTCATTGGCCTACTCAATAGTTATAAATACATCATTGGTCACTCAATAGTTATAAATACCTCATTGGTCACTCAATAGTTATGAATAATTCATTGGTCACTCAATAGTTATAAATACCTCATTGGTCACTCAATAGTTATAAATACCTCATTGGTCACTCAATAGTTATAAATAACTCATTGGCCTACTCAATAGTTATAAATACCTCATTGGTCACTCAATAGTTATAAATACCTCATTGGTCACTCAATAGTTATGAATAATTCATTGGTCACTCAATAGTTATAAATAATTCATTGGTCACTCAATAGTTATAAATAATTCATCGGTCACTCTGTGGTTTTGATCACCTCATCGGCCCACTCAATAGTTATAAATACCTCATTGGTCACTCAATAGTTATAAATAATTCATTGGTCACTCAATAGTTATAAATAACTCATTGGCCCACTCAATAGTTATGAATACCTCATTGGCCTACTCAATAGTTATAAATACCTCATTGGTCACTCAATAGTTATAAATATCTCATTGGCCCACTCAATAGTTATAAATAATTCATTGGTCACTCAATAGTTATAAATAACTCATTGGCCCACTCAATAGTTATGAATACCTCATTGGCCTACTCGATAGTTATAAATACCTCATTGGTCACTCAATAGTTATAAATACCTCATTGGTCACTCAATAGTTATAAATAACTCATTGGCCCACTCAATAGTTATGAATACCTCATTGGCCTACTCAATAGTTATAAATACCTCATTGGTCACTCAATAGTTATAAATACCTCATCGGCCCACTCAATAGTCATAAATACCTCATCGGCCCACTCAATAGTTATAAATAACTCATTGGCCCACTCAATAGTTATAAATACCTCATTGGTCACTCAATAGTTATAAATACCTCATTGGCCTACTCGATAGTTATAAATACCTCATTGGTCACTCAATAGTTATAAATACCTCATTGGTCACTCAATAGTTATAAATAACTCATTGGCCCACTCAATAGTTATAAATAACTCATTGGCCCACTCAATAGTTATAAATACCTCATTGGTCACTCAATAGTTATGAATAATTCATCGGTCACTCAATAGTTATAAATAATTCATTGGTCACTCAATAGTTATAAATAATTCATCGGTCACTCAGTGGTTTTGATCACCTCATTGACCCACTCAATAGTTATAAATAACTTGACTTTACTAAACTTTAATACTTGACTAGTTGACTTTAATAACTTTGAATAATTTGACTACTAGTCAAACGCTAAATATGCGTTGTAAGATGAGCGAGATATCTGAATAAGGTATAAAAGTCGTTGAAGTAGTTCTACCCTTGCTACTTTATCGACTCTGGTATTCTACACACCTTGATATCTGAATAAGCTATTAAAGTCGTTAAAGTAGTTCTACTCTTGCCACTTCATTGACTCTGGTATTCTACACACCTTGACGCATATAAAAAATACTTCATTGTTGGTCAACTCTTGAATCCAGAAAGCAGTGAATCTCGACAACTCAATTCTGTCACAATTTTTATGATATATTTCATGAATATTACCAGTCATTTTATTTTTTTTCTTCAAAACGACTGATCAGAATTTCTTAAAAAATCGTAATAATGTGTATAATCCATGTATACACATTCAGAGGAAATTTCATCCCATTTGGAGAGGTTTTATTTTTCAACATTTTCCGCCCAGCCAAATCTTACGGGGTTTTTAGAAACTTTGAGATGATGATTCTCAAAATTGGTCCGACCGATTCATCCCAAAAACTATAGAATTATAAGTTGGATGAGTTTGCGTGTACGAAAAAAGTTTCATGTTGATCAGTCAACCCTTGCGACCTGTGGAATGCTTACAAAAAAAAAAACACACAGACAAAGCCCTATAAGAGTGGGATGGAGACTTCGCTACGCTCATCAATAAAGTGAACAATGAGATATTCATAACTATTGAGTGGGCCGATGAGGTATTTAAAACTATTGAGTGGGCCAATGAGGTATTCATAACTATTGAGTGGGCCGATGAGGTATTTATAACTATTGAGTGAACCAATAAGTTATTTATAACTATTGAGTGACCAATGAGTTATTTATAACTATTGAGTGGGCCGATGAGGTATTTATAACTATTGAGTGACCAATGAGGTATTTATAACTATTGAGTGACCAATGAGTTATTTATAACTATTGAGTGACCAATGAGGTATTTATAACTATTGAGTGACCAATGAGGTATTTATAACTATTGAGTGAACCAATAAGTTATTTATAACTATTGAGTGGGCCGATGAGGTATTTAAAACTATTGAGTGAACAATGGGGTTTTATGACTATTGAGTGGGTCAATGAGGTGATCAAAACCACTGAGTGACCAATGAATTATTTATAACTAACGAGTGACCAATGAGGTATTTATAACTATAAAGTGACCACTGAGACATTCATAACTATTGAGTAGACCAATAAGTTATTTATAACTATTGAGGGGGCCAATGAGGTATTTATAACTATTGAGTGAACCAATAAGTTATTTATAACTATTGAGTGACCAATGAATTATTTATAACTAACGAGTGACCAATGAGGTATTTATAACTATTGAGTGACCACTGAGACATTCATAACTATTGAGTGGACCAATAAGTTATTTATAACTATTGAGTGACCAATGAATTATTTATAACTAACGAGTGACCAATGAGGTATGTATAACTATAAAGTGACCACTGAGACATTCATAACTATTGAGTGGACCAATGAGGTATTTATAACTATTGAGTGAACCAATAAGTTATTTATAACTATTGAGTGACCAATGAATTATTTATAACTAACGAGTGACCAATGAGGTATTTATAACTATTGAGTGACCACTGAGACATTCATAACTATTGAGTGGACCAATGAGGTATTTATAACTATTGAGTGAACCAATAAGTTATTTATAACTATTGAGTGACCAATGAATTATTTATAACTAACGAGTGACCAATGAGGTATGTATAACTATAAAGTGACCACTGAGACATTCATAACTATTGAGTGGACCAATGAGGTATTTTTAACTATTGAGTGAAAACCTCATAACCTCAAAACCTCATTGTTCACTGAATATTTTCAAATACCTCATTGGTCCACTCAATAGTTATAAATACCTCATTGGTCACTCAATAGTTATAAATATCTCATTGGTCACTCAATAGTTATAAATACCTCATTGGTCACTCAATAGTTATAAATACCTCATTGGTCACTCAATAGTTATAAATACCTCATTGGTCACTCAATAGTTATGAATATCTCATTGGTCACTCAATAGTTATAAATACCTCATTGGTCACTCAATAGTTATAAATACCTCATTGGTCACTCAATAGTTATAAATAATTCATTGGTCACTCAGTGGTTTTGATCGCCTCAATGACCTACTCAATAGTCATAAAAACCCCATTGTTCACTAAATAGTTTCAAATACCGCATCGGCCCACTCAATATTTATTAATACTTCATCGATTCAATCAATAGTTATAAAAACCTCATCGGTCACCTGATAGTCATAAAAACCTCATTGTTCATTGTCTTTAGTTTTAAATACCTCATGAGTCCACTCAATAGTTATATATACCTCATCGGCCCACTCAATAGTTATAAATAATTCATTGGTCACTCAGTGGTTTTGCTCATCTCATTGACCCTCTCAATAGTTACAATTACCTTATTGGCCCACTCAATGATTATAAATACCTCATTGGTCACTCAATAGTTATAAATAATTCATTGGTCACTCAGTGGTTTTGCTCATCTCATTGACCCTCTCAATAGTTACAATTACCTTATTGGTCACTCAATGATTATAAATACCTCATTGGTCACCTGATAGTCATAAAAACCGCATTGTTCATTGTCTTTAGTTATAAATACCTCATTGATCCTCTCAATAGTTACAATTACCTTATTGGCCCACTCAATGATTATGAATACCTCATTGGCCCACTCAATAGTTACAATTACCTTATTGGCCCACTCAATGATTATAAATACCTCATTGGTCACTCAATAGTTACAATTACCTTATTGGCCCACTCAATGATTATAAATACCTCATTGGTCACTCAATAGTTATAAATACCTCATTGGTCACCCAATAGTTATAAATACCTCATTGGTCACTCAATAGTTATAAATACCTTATTGGCCCACTCAATGATTATAAATACCTCATTGGTCACTCAATAGTTATAAATACCTTATTGGCCCACTCAATGATTATAAATACCTCATTGGTCACTCAATAGTTATAAATACCTTATTGGCCCACTCAATAGTTACAATTACCTTATTGGCCCACTCAATGATTATAAATACCTCATTGGTCACTCAATAGTTATAAATACCTTATTGGCCCACTCAATGATTATAAATACCTCATTGGTCACTCAATAGTTATAAATACCTTATTGGCCCACTCAATGATTATAAATACCTCATTGGTCACTCAATAGTTACAATTACCTTATTGGCCCACTCAATGATTATAAATACCTCATTGGTCACTCAATAGTTATAAATACCTCATTGGTCACTCAATAGTTATAAATACCTCATTGGTCACTCAATGATTATGAATACCTCATTGGTCACTCAATAGGTATAAATACCTTATTGGCCCACTCAATGATTATAAATACCTCATTGGTCACTCAATAGTTACAATTACCTTATTGGCCCACTCAATGATTATAAATACCTCATTGGTCACTCAATAGTTATAAATACCTCATTGGTCACTCAATGATTATAAATACCTCATTGGTCACTCAATAGTTATAAATACCTTATTGGCCCACTCAATGATTATAAATACCTCATTGGTCACTCAATAGTTATGAATACCTCATTGGTCACTCAATAGTTATAAATACCTCATTGGTCACTCAATAGTTATGAATACCTTATTGGCCCACTCAATGATTATAAATACCTCATTGGTCACTCAATAGTTACAATTACCTTATTGGCCCACTCAATGATTATAAATACCTCATTGGTCACTCAATAGTTATAAATACCTCATTGGTCACTCAATGATTATAAATACCTCATTGGTCACTCAATAGTTATAAATACCTTATTGGCCCACTCAATGATTATAAATACCTCATTGGTCACTCAATAGTTACAATTACCTTATTGGCGTACTCAATGATTATAAATACCTCATTGGTCACTCAATAGTTATAAATACCTTATTGGCCCACTCAATGATTATAAATACCTCATTTGTCACTCAATAGTTATAAATACCTCATTGGTCACCCAATAGTTATAAATAATAATAATTTATCGTAACAATGTTTAAACAGAGTTATCATCATTCACCTGCTACAATATCAGTTGATCAATATGCCCGGAGTTTCCTCGGTCCTAGGAAATAATGAATGAAAATAAAAACTTCACAATCTTCTCGGCGGGGCAGGATGGGGGAAGGTCAGGCCCCCACACCCCCAGTGGGGTACATATGTTCTTCGAAGCGACCGGTTATGCTGGGCCGTACCTAATGTCAAGTCCTGCGCGCGCATGTCGCACCCACTTTCAACAGGTTTCCCGGTTTCTCCAGTGATGATTGGGGTGAGTGGCGTGAGGTGGTGTCGAATTGAACGTGTGTGCAGGCCGGAGTGAGCTGGCCACGGAGATGCTGAACTGGAAAGACATGGAGAGTGACATTCATGCTTGGGATCTTGTTCCTGTTCCTAGTTCGAGTCCCAGTAAGGGCCAACTTGTGGATCTGCACGACGCAAAGACTCTGTCCGACTTCAACTCGACGAATCCAACAAAGATCATCATTCACGGCGCAACGAATATGAGCCACCCAGGGCTGGTGCAGATACGGAAAGGTGGGTCGGGTATATATATATATATATAT
>OZ023328.1:1224272-1262158 GCA_964007535.1 Brachyptera risi | reverse complement strand
ATATATATATATATATATATATATATATATATATATATATATATATATATATATATATATATATATATATATATATATATATATTCATTCATACATTAACTTTTCTTATTAAATAGCTTGGAAGCCAGTTTTAAATAAAAAGATTATTGTAATATGTCGTACACACAACAACACACAATCACAACATACAACATTAAAAATAACAGGTACTAAATACATCGAAATACATTGATAATATGGTTCAAACTCTCCTACTAAACTATTGTTAACTATCTTTTCCTTCTAATCCATTCAATACACTTAATTTAAAAAGACCCACACTTCTTAAATTCCTGATGTTACTAGGTAGTTCATCGTATTATTAAAAATTGAGCTGGACCATTTTTTCTCACTGCACTGTCTACGAAAACATTTGCTTTCTGCAGCCTGTCTCGTAGTAGTAGTAGTAGTAGTAGTAGTAGTTTTTATTTTTCATTTTTTATTTTATTGTTATCAAGCAAATACATATGTTAAAATTCTATAGACCCGCAAAGTTAAAAATTTTAACTTGTCTGCGGGTCTATTAACATTTATTACACAAAAAAATACAATCAAATTCAGTTGTCTGGATGATATACAATACATATACATAGATATAACTCACACAATTCAAAATTAAATCAAATTCTACTCAATAATGAATTCCTTAATGAAATAACAAAACAGAAATGTTTGTGCTGAAAAGCAAAATATAATGTCAAACTTCCTAGAAAATATGGTGAGATGATATATACCTCTTTAAGTCGGTTTTTGCTTGAACCATTTTTTGGAAACTCAAAAATTCAGAAGGGATTTTATTAAATAAATGAGGGATTAAAAATCTATCTTCCTGTTTACCATACGAGTTGGTGGTTAGTGGCTCTATCAATCTGTCTTTATTACGTGTTTGATGTGAATGCATGAATGAATTCTTGTGCCTCTGTGAAAAATAATTTGATGTGATAGAGAGAAGTAGATGCAGTTGACGAATTGTAAAGAAATTGGAATTTGAAATCTGGTTGTGATGTTTCGACGTGATTATATTAAAAATTATTTTCTGAATAATTTCAATTTTGTTCAAGTAGTTATTAGTTGTACATCCCCAAGATAAAATGCCATACCTAATCACAGACTCAATAAGCGCATGATAAACTATTTTCAGAGTTATACTAGTAGTAGTAGTAGTAGTAGTAGTAGTAGTAGTAGTAGTAGTAGTAGTAGTGTTTATTCCTTCAACCCTCTTTCGAGGAAATCGGTACACAATTTACATATTTATATGCATACATTGTCTTAATTTTCTACATATTTGATACGTTTAGATATGTTAGCATCATGCCTATCTTATAGTCTTGAATTTTAAAACTAGTACTAGTAACAAAATGGATTCTTTCACATTCAACCATTCTATAACATCCAACATTCTTACAACAGGCGTCTCCCTTCTAAATATTAAAATACATCTCATTGCTTTGTTTTGGGTAACTTGAAGTCTCTGAAAATCAGTCGTACAAGCTTGGTAAATCACAGTTGCTCCATATTCGAAATGAGGTCTAATTATGGCATTGTACACCATCATTCTTGTCCAGAGTGAAATTTTTCCTCCGATTCTTCTCAGATATCCTACCTTCTTTCCAATTTTCTCAATAATAAAGTCCAGATGTTGTCTAAAATTAAGCTTACAGTCTATTACAATTCTGAAGTATTTAAAATTATCCACCATCTCAATAACTTCCTTATTCGTCTGTAAGTTGAAATGTTAGGTTGAATAATCAGTGTTGTGGTATTTACCAGCTCCTATGAAAATTCCTTTTGATTTACTCACATTAAGCTTCAATTTGTTCAACTGTAACCAGTGTGCAATAATAATCAATTGGGAAAAAATATTTAATTATAATTTAAAAATAATTTTAATATTCATTAGAAAATATGAATCATCAGCGTCACTTCCACTAATTGAAACAACCATATCATCAGCATACATGTTTAGGATACTCCTCTCACAGCATAGACTAACATCGTTAATACATATAAGGAACAATAGTGGTCCAAGGACTGGGCCTTGAGGAACTCCAATATAACATTCAATTCGCTCTGACAGTTCATTTTCAATTTAACTCTCTGCTTTCTCTCAGTCAGGAAATCTTTTATCCATTTCAGAGCCAATTTACTCACACCATACATATATTCTAATTTTTCTAATAATCCATTTATATCAACAGTCTCAAAAGCTCTGCGTAGGTCTAAAAATACAGCAATGGTCGATTTCTTATTGTCCATCTCTTCTAGCCATTTGCTCAGTACATGTTGTATGGCAGTCTCACATGAATACATTGCTCTAAAGTCAGACTGGTTTTCACTGATTAGATTATTACTATTGGAATAATTATAAAGTTGACCATGTACAATTAGTTTAATCAGTTTATCCAATGAAGAAAGCATGTTAACAGAACTGAAATCACATATTTTGTTGGATACTACAATAATTTTTCCTACCAGCTGAATGATTGATTTCTTCAAAATCTTTGCAAAGATCCTGTCTCAAATGAAACGTTGATTAGTTCAAGTAATATATATTTTATGATTCTATATGCATCTTTGAATATCTGATAATTGATTCCATCCATAGATCCTTTCTTGTTTTTCAATCTACACACCCTGTATCTAAATCATTTCCTGTTATCTCATTGAAAACTGATAGTCTACATGTTTCGTTCGTACATGTGTAAATCTACTGAGTTTTTAACAATCACATATTTTATCGCGTCAATATCGATTTCTAAAATACTTTTCATAATATCTTCAATACTTTGAACAAAATAATTATTAAATACGGTTGCAATGAACTTACTGTCACAATGCATAATACCATGCACATCTTCTATTTCTGATGGAGTATTTATCTTTTCGCCAATATTTATAGCTTCTTTCAATGTTTCCCATAGTCGTACAGTATCATTTTTTACCTTATCAATTTTTCTCTCATAATAATCTCTCTCATATATATATATATATATATATATATATATATATATATATATATATATATATATATATATATATATATATATATATATAAATATATATATATGAACGTTTTTGTCAAATTATCTATGAATCTCAGTGGCTATTTAGCTCAGTTGGTTAGAGCTTTGGGTACAAACCAAGAGGTCCTGGGTTCAAGTCCCAGAATGGTCACATTTTTATGATTTGACAAAAACGTTCATACATATCGTTAATGGATCGCTTCCATGAATAAATGTTGTACAATATATATATATATATATATATATATATATATATATATATATATATATATATATATATATATACATATTTGTATCTATTAAATATATATATATATATATATATATATATATATATATATATATATATATATATATATATATATATATATATATATATATATATATATATATATATATATATATATATATATATATATACATATTTGTGTCTATTAAATATATATATATATATATATATATATATATATATATATATATATATATATATATATATACATGTGTGTGTGTGTGTGTGTGTGTGTGTGTGTGTGTGGGTGTGTGTGTGTGTGTGTGTGTGTGTGTGTGTGTGTGTGGCACCCGTATGAAATGAACGGAGAGGTTTGAATGTCGCAGGTCCCGAGGCTCCGTGTACGTGAGCACCGGCTCAGAGGCGCCGTTCGCTCTCGGACGATAACGCAACACGCACTTGGCAGCAACACTCTTCAAGTAGACCTGTTCCGAGGATTCAATTATGAAATGATGATAGAATAATTGTGTTTGTACAAATCCATATTTTCAATGGATATTTGATAATCTTGAGTAATAAAAATCCATGATAATAATTAATGTTCATATTTATTTGTTGAGTAGTCTGTTTGAAGAGCTCGCCCGCTCACTCTATCCCAAGAATACGCAACTACAAAGCGAGGCTGAGATTGATCACATTGATAGAATTACAATATAGGCTATATTAAGGGAGGACACCATTGAACCCGATTGAGTTGATCTTTTCATTGTGAGTGACAATTTGACCCACAAAACAAATATAAAAATGCAAAGTTACAATTTTGTATTATTATTATTATTATAAGCGTCGTGAAGACACCCGAGTCGAGTGGTTTAGAAAAAATCCAGAGTGTTCTCGAGAATGTATCTGCTAAAGTTATGCATTGATGTTCCTTATCATTCTTTCTGTAGGAAGGACAGATTAATGATATTTCACACATCTTTTTAATCCAAGTCATCAATCAATTACAACAATTGAACAATTATTTTATGCATGCTATTTCATGATAAAAAAACGATAATGCAGTGGCGGATACAGGGGAGGGGGGCGATAGGGGCGATAGCCTGAATGTTGTGGTAGTTACTGAAAATATTCGTGATTATGTTTTTCATATTCAGTAAAAATTTTGAATATTCTGAAAATTTTCCACATTTCAAGTATTTTCCATCCGGGTTATTCCTATGGGGATTTTCCAAATTTTCCGAATTTTTTCCGGAGTAACCTGTCGAACGATTTTTCTGAAAAACAATCCCAGCCTATTGTGGCATGACAGAAATGTGTAGAAAAAGTTTCAAGTCGATAGGTTTGTTTTTGTGACCTGTATGCCACGCACAAAATTACAAACAAAAAAAACATAAAAACGGAGCCCATTTTATTTCGGTATCAGGAATGGAATCTTCGCTACGCTCATCCAATAATCTAGTATTAGCTGAAAGTTGAGTGCTTACTCTACCAATAAATCCAATCTTCTTACCAATTAGCCACATACATGTGTCGCATGTTTTTGAAGTTTAATTCCTCGTCTATTATTCCTAGGTATTTCATCTCTTTCTCTCTCTAGTATTTCTCCTTCCATTACAATATCTTGTTCATCTCTTATTATCTTATTCAGATTATACTTTGAGGCCATTATCATATATTTAGATTTCTTTGTGTTAAGTTTGATACCATTTTGTTGCAGCCATTGTTCTACATTAGCAAGAATATTGTTCATACTACCGATTATTGACATACAGTCACTACTAGAAAACGACAGTATAAGGTGTCGTCTGCAAATATGTTAATAAATGCCCCATCAGTACAATTTATTTATATCATTCATGTATAATACAAATGATGCTGGTCCAAGGATCGACCCCTGGGGTACTCCTCTATCATTGGTCTTTATATTTGAATATTCTCCATTGCATTTCACTCTATGGTCTCTTCCATTAAGATAGCTATTGAACCATTCCAATACTTTACAGTAAATCTATATTTATGAAGTTTTGCCATCAATATTTCTCAATCAACGGTTTCGAAGGCTCGTTTGAGGTCTAAGAATACAGTTATTGTACTTTAACCATTTTCTCTCTCATGTTTCCACGTTTCAAGGGCTAACTGGATAGACGATTCACATGAGTGCTGGTTTCTAAATCCAGACTGATATTTTATCAATATAGAGTTACTCTCAAGATATTCATAGATTTGCTTCTTGATTATGGTTTCCAGAATCTTTTCGTATATTGGAAGCATATTGATTGGACGGCATTTCTCTCCCATGCTAGTGTTTTTAATCTTTGGTACTGGTATAATTGTGGATCTCGTCCACGTTTCAGGGAACACACCACACGACATTGACTCATTTATTATATCAGTTGTATATCACACGTTGTATTTATAGTTCCTTTCAATGTTTCGGCAGTTATACCGTCTTCCGTCGTACTTTTATTTTTCAATTTGCTATTAACTTCATGTACTTCAGTGCTTGTGACTTTTCTGAAGTTTGTAAAAGTCTTATCCATATCTTTCACTACATCTTCAACTTTGGCTGTACTTCCTATATTCTGCGTTATTTCTTCTATACTAGTTAGTAGTTATTATCAAAAGACTGAATATGTAAGTCCCAAATCATTGAGTAGCTGAATCCAAATCTGATTATTCAGCTAATATCATGCCATACTCATTGTGTCTTTGTAGAGCGAAAATACATTGTTTACTTATCAGTATTATTCATGTACTGTACATACTCCATTCTTACTACTAATGAGTTAATTGTTTCATCTTGATCTCTATCAAGATATTCTTATCTTAGCATGTAGAATATATCTTAATCGTAATAATATTATCTACTTAACATTATATCCAACTAATTAATAGTGCTATTTTATTTTATTTCTCTCTTATTATATGTAAAGGTTAGGTGGAAGAACGATCATGTGATCGAACCTCGCCCTTTTCGAGTGTTATGACGAAATTATGTTATGTACATGAAAAATAAAGACTTTCTATTCCATTCTATTCTATACTGTTCACAAAGTACTCATTGAAATGTTCTGTTATGTTTACTACAGTTGATTTGTTTTCAAATTTCATTTCCTCACTACATTTCACATTTTTGTTACTGATGATAGTTTTTAGTGTTTTCCACATACCTTTTGGGTCGTATTCGTTACTGTCTATCTTCAATCCATGGTAGTTTCTTTTTGATCTCCTTATCAATCCTGTTACTTCATTTCTCTTCATTCTATACTCTTTCCACATCTCATCTGTATCAACTAGTTCACTTCTTTTGTACAATGAATCTCTTACGCTAATTGCTTGTTCAATTTCCCCATTCCACCATTTGTTTTCCTGGACTATAACTTTCCTATTTATAATTATTGTTGGTGCCACCTTATTTATACAGGGTGGATTGCAAAGACAGAGTTTAAACCCCGGCCTACCTTAGTCGCCGTCTAAGTACGAAATTGCATTGTGGCTGCAATGCAAATTCTCACTTGGACGGCGTCTAAGGTAGGCCGGGATTTAAACTCCGTCTTTGCAATCCACCCATAGTCTCATCTGATTGGCTGGTTTTGGTCAGGCTTGTTTGAAAATGGAGCAGGTCCTGAACAAATGGGTTGAGCTCAAGGGTTTTTCGACCAATGGTGCCGTCTGCACGAGTCAATGGCTTCAGCTCGAAGGTTGAACTCACACCATTGACCCGTGCAAATCAGGCTTCACTGCGGATGTTTTTTGTTTGAATCAACTGCTGAATTGAATAGTTTTTTTCAAAATGTTTCACTTTATTGAATGATAGGTAAGCCCTAATTAAAACAATAGTGAGGTAGAAATATGGTACATTATTTACTGCTGAGTGTTTACATAATCTTTCAATATATTACATTCAATTAATATCATCATCAGAATAACAACAAGTCGCTGGATATTATAATGTACATAATATGTACAACAATGTACAAGTGACGAGCAGCACTACTCGCTGCTTTCTACAGACTGGCTGCCAACACTTACGAGATGGCGCAACGAAAAGGAGAACTGCCACAACAAGTGTCAGCAATATCACAGGACACAAGCACTGAACAGTGTGTGGAACTTGGCCTGGGGTCGGAGGGACCCAGTGCCACTTCAAACTGAACATTTTCAAACTGAACATTTCAAACTGAACATTTTCAAACTGAACATTTCAAACTGAACATTTCAAACTGAACATTTCAAACTGAACATTTTCAAACTGAACATTTCAAACTGAACATTTTCAAACTGAACATTTTCAAACTGAACATTTCAAACTGAACATTTCAAACTGAACATTTCAAACTGAACATTTTCAAACTGAGCATTTCAAACTGAACATTTCAAACTGAACATTTTCAAACTGAGCATTTCAAACTGAGCATTTCAAACTGAACATTTCAAACTGAACATTTTCAAACTGAGCATTTCAAACTGAACATTTCAAACTGAACATTTTCAAACTGAGCATTTCAAACTGAGCATTTCAAACTGAACATTTCAAACTGAACATGTCAAACTGAACATAAACTATGAAAACATGTTGGTTAGTATTCCGACGACCGTATTACGTAGCATCATATTTCTGTCATCTGTTTTTGAATGCGTACCGGATTCAAGAGAGCCGCGCTAAATGACCTCGCTGTCGATGCGCCTTAAAACTCTAATATTCATTCATTCAAGAGAGCCGAGAACTTCCACAATACTAGTATATTGGGTTCAACGACGCATAACCAAGAGATCTCAGGATCATATGGCAAGGTGAGGTTCCTCATGTAATGCGAAAGAAGAGGATAGGAACCATCCCGAGATTTGGCTGGGCTACGTAAGGAAACCTGTCAACGCTAGACCATGTCACTCTCACCCCGCTCCGTACCGCCTGCTGCAAGCGTGCGCCACTGTGCTGCTATCAGCAATCAGCCGAGTGTGGACGTGGGCGAGGGAGCCTAGCCGCTGCCAGAACGGTCATGTGACCTTGCGAGGAGCGCGCAGGCAGAAAACACTTGTTGCGAGCCTCAGTCTAGTCCGCCTCCAAGCCCAACGACATGTGGAACGTCAACCTTGATATAGGCCCACTACGCCACGAAAGTTGATTGGATGAACGAAGCGAAGACTCAATTTCACCGTACTCGAAAAAATATCACTTTTTTTTTTTCGTGCTCCACAGGTCAAACAAAAATACAAATCCAATTGAAACTTGGCACACACTTGTAAGTGTCCTTATCTGATTCGGTATTTTATAGTTTTGAGGCGCAATGAGTTGCACCGTATCTGAGAAAACCCCATTTTAAGTTTCCAAAACCCCATAATAATAACTTGGTGGAGAAAATTTGTGAAATATATTTAATTTGAATAAATTCAAATCTTTACTTCATGGAACTTTATTATAATATTGATACACATTATTACAAGTTTTCACACGGATCGGGTCAGCCGTTTTGATAAAAAGAAATTGTAATGTAATTTATTTACATCAATCGAAGCTATTAAGAAACCTATCAGGAATCTAAGCGACAAGTGTTACCAATTAATTTGAAACGATTAAAATGAGTAATGAAACATTCAACTGTTTGGAACTCAAGGTGCATATACGTTTCCATCACATTTCATATAAATTTGCCTATTTCGCTCATCCAACAACGCATGTGTTGTGTTTTCCTAGCACGTACTGTTGGTCAGCATGTGATTATCCAAATATAGGGAAACAAACTGAGCTAACCACGGCGCTGGTTAGGTTATGTGAGGCCAACAGAGCCAAGACTGTCTCACGGGCCGAGTTATCACTGCGCTCGTCAAGAAACAGTACGGTAGCCAGAAAACTGTTCCGAGAATACTCAAGGCACACTATACACAAGAGGTTCACTGGGGCGCTGAATGGCGTATACTGGAATAAAGTTGACTGGGTCGTGTGTCATGGGTGAGTTATAAGTTTTCTACCATTTTTATAATATTTCAAATATTGGTTCTACATATCGCCACTTCGGCGCTAGATGCAATGACGAGGGAATAAAAAGTGGCAGTGTTGTCGAATACCTTGTCCAGATGGGTCGCACTCGTAGTTACTGTTATAGTAAATAAAAGGTGTTTTTGTATTTAAATAAGAGTAAACTTGTATTCGCTCCTTAAATCCACGTCCTATTGTTAACTGATATAGTTGGGTGAGTAGTTGAGATCAAACGCTAACAGGCGGTACAGGACACCCGAACCCATGTCACACGACCGCGTCGACTTTATTCCGGTACACGCTCTCCAGGCGCCCCGGTCTACTACGGCCGGAAGGATGAACCAGGAAGTCACTGGAGACATGAACTTGTAGCCAGGATTGTCCCTGTTTCAAGTCAATATTCCGGGAACGCATCATCGTCCCGTTTTCATTGAAGACCACCAAACATGGATAATGAAATGAGAATTGACTAAAATTTGAAGAGTATTAAAGTGGGCTTTTAGTATTTCAATTCCTGAAAAGCAGAGTGTCTGAAGTTCAAAAGCAAATACCAACCCCTGATAATGCTTTGTTCCAGCCCAACAATCAACCATCATATCAGTCACAACTTATCTCACCCTCGGCTTATACTGTAAAGCCTTGTTCAAACCAACACAATGGAGAAATTCAATTCCAAAAGTACAAAATTCATCAATTTCCCTGCAGGTTCATATTTGGAACCACTCCCCCTTCCCTCCCCTCCCCTATGCACACATTGGCTGTTACTTGGCTTTCTTTTCAAGGCCACGATTCAAACATTTGTTTGAAGTCAATGGTCATTGGTACGTAGGGCGTCGCACAAGGTCAGTTTCACCCTCTGGATCAGGCACTTGGTCTGAGCTCGCCGACGTCAGGAGGCTTCTTGTCGCGGCTTTCCACGGCATCAACACTTGTCAAGTACACTTGACAAGTGTCACTCGACTAAATAAAACTAAAATAATACTATGATAGGTACCACTCTTACACTTTAACATAAAGTCAAGAGAAATTACTCACGTCCACTAAAAACTTAGATAACAATAGAAGATATAAAACTGATTCAGACCTACATTAGTGACATATCTTCAATATTGAATTATGCAGGCCTATAACTAGAAGATTTTAAAATGGGCTGCACTCACTGCTGGGTACTTCCGATGCCATTTTCAAACGTCATCGACATGATTTTTGGCTTCGAGTGTACAAATTATTCGCGCTCAATCTAACCAGAGATTTTAAAACACAAATAACGATAAGTCAAGGTTTGGTTTTTCAGTAGTTCATTAAAAGTATTTTTAATGGCGCTTGAAGCTTGACGACCCCACCAACAGTTGGGTTGTATGGGGGTATGAACGAGCAAGTGGGGCTCTGCCCCACGCCCGTGTTCTCAACGCCAACTCTAACTGGTGACTAGCGACTGTATGTGTCCGTTCTATTTCCACTCACTCCTGATTGGCTGCTTCATTTACACCGCATGGAATCCTCGCCTGCAGTTTGGATCCGAAACACAGGAAGGCAATCCAGTTGAGTTGCCCGTCTGATTTGGCAATTGTGGCTACTGGGTCTGACTGTGTACATACAGGTTGCCCGAGTCGAACCGTTGAACTGTAACTTGTTATTCTACTGACTAGTCGGTCCGTCAGACTAACAGACTCCCGAGAGACCACGCCTTGACACAGTCGAGTGAGAGGCCCACACGTGACTAGCTTACGAGGCGGCGGCCAATCACATCGCGGCTATTTACACATTCAGACTCCCGAGAGACCACGCCTTGACACAGTCGAGTGAGAGGCCAACACGTGACTAGCATACGAGGCGGCGGCCAATCACATCGCGGCTATTTACACATTCAGAATCAATTTCATATCAAATAAATAAAGTCCACAGTTTTATTCAAAGAAAACTGGAAATTATGATCTCAATTTCTGAAATAATCATTTACTAATTTCAAACCCCTTGACAGACTCGTGACGTAGGCTCGTCTCCGAAACATAATCGGGTAATGCCTACGTCACGACTCGGAACCAATTCATTGTAATTGATCAAACTGAGACAAAGATTTCTAGTTTTATCCGAAACGAGAGGAAAGAATAGTGTCATTGCACTCCAATCTGCATTTATCATGACTATTCATCATCGATAACTTCATTCTCTATACAGTCGAGCCCGCATATAACGAATTTCAAGGGGAATAAAAATCTGTTCGTAAAAACAGAACTTCGTTATAGAGATTTATTGCTCTTTTTCATAGCAGCACTTGAATTTTAGAGATTTATAAAGATAGGCCTACATTTACGACTTAGGCCCTAGTATAGTACTGTATTAGGTGACATATTATCATCGCATCGTATCATCACTTGGTATGTTTGTAGAAAGTAATAGAAAACAACAATGTCCTTTCATAAAGAACTCATCATCTGCCATCACATGACACCACAACTCCACACTTATCGTGTTTCATTTCCTAGGTTACAGGACACTATCACGAATGGAAATGAAGGAATGTAAACAAAAAATAGATAAACAAAGTCATTGAAGATGTCATCATCACGTTATTATTTGGCGCGCGCGTTGAGCGAATGTTTGTTTATGGGCCGTTCCACTGTGCTTGGGACGGGGAGGGAGGGGGGTGCAGCAAGAGTTATGACCACGTGCTGTACGCGTCACCAGCTGCTACAATGTAGCCTACAGTCTGTTCAAAATAAATGTAACCTGAAAGTAAATTCACGCAAAATGCTCCGATTTTCGAATATTTTGTTGGAAATAGCTGAAAATAATGAGCAAAATATGCTGTAAAGTGACAAAAAATTCGTAATAACCGAATTTTGAAATATAAATCACTTCGTTATAGGTCTTTATTTAACATTGTAAGGATAGGAGATTTGAAGGGGAATGGTAGTTAATTCGTAAAAACCGAAATTTCGTTAAAACCGAGTTCGTTATATGTGGGCTCGACTGTATTAGAATATTTCCAAACTTTCAAGCTTCAACACAAACAATTTCTTCAAGTGGGAAAACTGACAACGAATGAATCATGCACCTAATACAGCAGCACAGACAACATGTTCCTCCTCGTTACCAAGGTCGAGGTATAACGCGTTGGCCGCTATTCCCTCCGATTCTCACATGTATACAAACATTCCACCGATACTCAATAAATATAGGTTTTATATTAAATTTGTTATATACAACTTTACCATTAATAATATATTAACGTGCGTAGTCTATGTACGATGTATTGATACCAACATACTTTGTCATAATATAGAGAAGGTGTACCAACTCTCATACTGATAACATGAGCGGTATTTGTGGTTTCTTGAGCGGTCAGTTCAGAGCCAAAGGTTCCGATTGCCTGTCACGATCTAACAGATGCCCTTGTGAACTAGATGAAGATTAGAGTGGCTACGGTACCAGTGGCATTGTATACCTAGCATTGTAGTTCCATATAAAAGCGATAGTTGCGCTACAGGCAATCAGGACCCTGGACTCACAAACTGACCCCGGAAATATTTCACTTTGAAGACGCGAGTCGGTAAATATTTTTTATATTATGATGGCGTATGTTGGTATCACTGGATCGTGGTTTATATGTATAAATGCATCACTTGGCACATGATGATCGACGACTATTAGGATGAGATGAGATGACTGACCGGCGTACTTACTAACAGTGTAAAAAGTGTTTGCAGTATAAATACGGTAGAAATTGTTCCTGACGGCAATACGCTCTCTTGTCAAGTGAGCCGCGGCCACTGTTTGTACCAATCATCGAGGCAGTGTTAGGTATTGGGAAGATGTCCGTTCCGACAGCCATCAATAGGACTGGAATGATTCGTGTTGGTCACACTGCAGTGTCTGTTGACGCGGGGGACAGTCACGCGTCACTCGTGTTTTCCATCCAGCGGCGGGCCGAGGTAGACCATGGACACCTCCGTGTCGACGCGGGGGACAGTCACGTGTCACTCGTGTTATCCGTCCAGCGGCGGGCCGAGGTAGACCATGGACGCCTCCGTGTCGACGCGGGGGACAATCACGCGTCACACGTGTTATCCGTCCAGCGGCGGGCCGAGGTAGACCATAGACACCTCCGTGTCGACGCGGGGAACAATTACGTGTCACTACGCGTCACTCGTGTTATCCATCCAGCGGCGGGCCGAGGTAGACCATGGACACCTCCGTATTGCCGTAGACGGCCGACACGGTCGGGTAGAGCCGCTTGTCTGGCAGGCCTGGAACATAACGCGCACAACTTACATCACACAGACAAACCACTGGAATTTCTATCTTCCTAGATAAGGGTTCAAAGGTGATGAAATTCTCGCACGTGATGTCTTTTTGCTCAAAACCAAATATATGTACTATATATAACTATATATAATATATAACTATATATAACTATATATAGTCAAATATATATGAAACAAATTTGAAAAGTGTGTGCAATTTTTTTTGTTTCTAATTTTTCCAGTAAAAAATTTGACTTTTTTTAAAAAATAGGCCTACTACTCCTCCCACACTTCTCATATTTTTGTAGTTATTATTCTTTTATATTATTCTGCACAAATGTATAAAGAATAAATGGGGAGAACATTTTTGAATTTATCCCGGAATTATTTTTTCTTCACAACTGGAACTTTGCAAATATTTTTCTTCTCAGTTTTGGACAAAATAATTCAATTTGAGAAGTTATTTGAAGGAAACAGGCCTAAATTGAAAATGTGCTTCCCATTTATTAGACGAGCTTTAGCGAGGATTCAATTTGGCATACTGAAAAAAATTGGTGTTCGCTTTTATGTTGTTTTTTTATGTTTTTTGTCGGTTCTCCACAGGTCAAACGGCTACAGCTATCAACTTCAAACTTTTTTCACTATGGTTCCTCATCTAACTCAGATCTGTATAGTTTTGTGGCATCATTGAGTGGTAACTTTTATTCTTATGAATTTCAGAAATTTCAAAAATACCCGTTAGAATAACACGGCGGAAAAAAAAAGAAAATATTTTTATTTTCAAAAGGAATGAAATTTTGTGTGAAGTTGAATTACATTCTGATACACATTTCTAGAAATTCCCAGCTTGATCGGTTCAGTGATTTTGAAGAAAAAACATAAAATGTGCTAAATTGGTACCATTCGAAGCAGTTTTCAACCATTTATAACTTAAATGTCACCCAATTGGCGGATGCAGTCAAAAGTTTGGCAGAAAAATCGACATACTGTTACTATCCGTTCATCTAACAACGCATATATGGCATTTTCCTAGTTACTTAAATGTCACTTAAGAGCCCGCATCTTAGACAGATTTACTATGTGCACTTTCGCCACAAATATCTCAAGAACTACAAACTCTACGGACTTGCGGTAAGATGCAATGAATAGATAATACCCTCACAATTGGACTCACAATTGGATATCCTTAATCAAAAATTGAGAAATAATTTCATTTTGGAGCAATAATTGAATCAAAATGTGTCTAATTTGATGGTTTTCATTGCTTAATTCCCGGTCACCAAATCATAGTAGAAATAAATTACAAACGCACATCCTTAAGTTCAACTTTGCTTATCAATATTTGAAATTCTGATTTGCCTGTAATTCTACAGTTTTCCCAATTTTCTTGGCCAAAATGTGTTATGTAACTAGATTTTGTCCAAATTATGAAATGAAAAACTCCCCCATCTAGCGGTGGTTACTGAAACTCTTCCAATATTATCCTTTTTTCACTTTTCAACCCACAATCAAACTTTTAAACGCACATCGAACTTGGGTCGAACATTTCGAAGAGAAACATACTCAGCTAAGATGCGGGCTCTTAATAGAGTGTAAATAGGACCCCATTTATATTACTACTCAACTACTCTAGTAAAGTTACAGGTGTAAAACGATAGTAACTACGGGTATTTTTGCGTTCACACTGTCAAATAGAGATTCTTGTTTACTAGAGGTTTTAGTTATATGTTTTACCGCGAGAGCAGATTATTTCGAATTACAGCCGTCTAACGAGCGACACTACAAGAATTACAAGGCTGTGCATTAACAGTTCGGCACGCCAGCTGCTTTCTTCGTCGCCATCTTCTCCTTGTATCGAACGGTAGTACCAACTATCGAGCGTTTACACTAGTACATCTACTAGAGTAACCTTACTAACGGAAGTAAGTTAACTCTAGTATCTTTTGTTACTAGCGTAGCAACTAATTTACGTTCACACACGGTAACTTACGATCGTAGGTGGGGTTACTAGAGTAGTTGAGTTGTAATGTAAACGGGGTCTAAAAATAATACGGAAAAAAAATGGTGATTTTCAGTGGCTTGTCCCCTTAAAAGGCCGCAGGCGCTCTACACGGGCTCGTTGTTCGCTCGCTTCAGACTCCAGTTCAGCATGCATGGTGTGCTAGGCGCAACACGTAGACTAGCCCGCCGAACACATATTCACATAAACGCTGTTAATTCCCTAGCTCACACTTTTCATGTATTTCACATTTTATATTTTTTTTCGGTATTCAAAAATATGTATCTAGGTTTTTGTATTTTCGAAATTTTTTCATTCTCCATTTGAAGAATTTGAAAGATTACAAATTTTTTGTTCAAAATTCTGTGAATGCGGTAACCTCAGCTTTTCAATTATTAACAGAATGCAAAAACAATCATAATGATATCTCAAAAATTACGGCCGTGAGAGTTTGTGGCGTGAAATACGAGCTTCTGCGGCCTCTGACCAACGTGTTCTAGTCGTACAAGATGCATTGAGGGTTGCGTTGCCTTGCCTGACTTCACTCATTCAAAAACACGCTCCATTTCCCGAGTACTTTTCTGAGAACCATTGATCGCTGCTCCATCTAGTGTTGTTCTGTAGAAACGGCTGACACACTTGATGACAGCTGTTATTAGTTGAGCCGACGTGAACGAGAAGTTAGTTCCTTTTTATCACTACTACCTACGCACGGCCAAAAGTTGTTAAAACGTGGCTTGTGAATTGGAACACATTGTTAACACTGGAGGGACAGGAAGTGAGGACAGGCGAACCGACGCAACTCTCAATGCATCACAATAAGTATACAAAATTAATTGTTTTTTCCAAGTGTTTAAAATTTAGCCATGACTATTGGTAATTATTCACTATTATAACTATAATATTTTAATTATAACTATTCACTTTTGGTGCTTTCAATTCCTGTTCAAGTGCGTGGGTATACATGCAGGCCGTGAGAGGAGTGCAGGCCGTGAGAGGGGTGCAGGCCGTGACAGAAGTGCAGGCCGTGACGGGATTGCAGGCTGTGACGGGAGTGCAGGCCATGAGAGGCGTGCAGGCCGTGACAGGAATGCAGGCCGTGAGAGGGGTGCAGACCGTGAGAGGGGTGCAGGCCGTGACAGGAGTGCAGGCCGTGACGGGATTGCAGGTTGTGACAGGAGTGCAGGCCGTGACGGGAGTGCAGGCCGTGACAGGAGTGCAGGCCGTGACGGGAGTGCAGGCCGTGACGGGAGTGCAGGCCGTGACGGGATTGCAGGCTGTGACGGGAGTGCAGGCCGTGACAGGAGTGCAAGCCGTGAGAGGAGTGCAGGCCGTGAGAGGGGTGCAGGCCGTGACAGGAGTGCAGGCCGTGAGAGGAGTGCAGACCGTGACAGGAATGCAGGCCGTGACAGGAGTGCAGGCCGTGACAGGAGTGCAGGCCGTGACAGGAGTGCAGGCCGAAACGGGAATGCAGGCCGTGACAGGAGTGCAGGCCGTGACGGGAGTGCAGGTCGAAACAGGAATGCAGGCCGTGACGGGAGTGCAGGCCGTGACAGGAGTGCAGGCCGTGACGGGAGTGCAGGCCCTGACAAGAGTGCAGGCCATGACAGGAGTGCAGGCCGTGAGAGGGGTGCAGGCCGTGAGAGGAGTGCAGGCCGTGAGAGAAGTGCAGGACGTGAGAGGAGTGCAGGCCGTGAGAGGAGTGCAGGCCATGAGAGGAGTGCAGGCCGTGAGAGGGGTGCAGGCCGTGACAGGGGTGCAGGCCGTGAGAGGAGTGCAGGCCGTGACATGAGTGCACGCCGTGAGAGGGTGCAGGTCGTGACAGGGGTGCAGGCCGTGACAGGGGTGCAGGCTGTGACAGGATTGCAGGCCGTGACAGGAGTGCAGGCCGTGAGAGGAGTGCAGGCCGTGAGAGGAGTGCAGGCCGTGACAGGAGTGCAGGCCGTGACAGGAGTGCAGGCCGTGGAGGTTGTGCGAGTGTTCTCACCTCTGAACGCGACGCCTAGGAACTCGTAGTTCTTCTCGAACGACAGCGTGTTGTCATCACAGTCTAGGACCACCCGTATTCTCTCTCCCACCTGGAACAAGCCCACGTCAGCTCAACGACCCCACCACCAGCTGGCTCATACGGGGGCATCACACAACCCGACCACCAGCTGGCTCGTACGGGGGCATCACACGACCCCACCACCAGCTGGCTCGTACGGGGGCATCACACGACCCCACCACCAGCTGGCTCGTACGGGGGCATCACACAACCCCACCACCAGCTGGCTCGTACGGGGGCATCACACGACCCCACCACCAGCTGGCTCGTACGGGGGCATCACACGACCCCACCACCAGCTGGCTCGTACGGGGGCATCACACAACCCCACCACCAGCTGGCTCGTACGGGGGCATCACACGACCCCACCAACAGCTGGCTCGTACGGGGGCATCACACGACCCCACCACCAGCTGGCTCGTACGGGGGCATCACACAACCCCACCACCAGCTGGCTCGTACGGGGGCATCACACAACCCCACCACCAGCTGGCTCGTACGGGGGCATCACACAACCCCACCACCAGCTGGCTCGTACGGGGGCATTACACAACCCCACCACCAGCTGGCTCGTACGGGGACATCACACAACCCCACCAACAGCTGGCTCGTACAGGGGCATCACACAACCCCACCACCAGCTGGCTCGTACGGGGGCATCACACAACCCCACCACCAGCTGGCTCGTACGGGGGCATCACACGACCCCACCACCAGCTGGCTCGTACGGGGGCATCACACAACCCCACCACCAGCTGGCTCGTACGGGGCATCACACAACCCCACCAACAGCTGGCTCGTACAGGGGCATCACACAACCCCACCACCAGCTGGCTCGTACGGGGGCATCACACAACCCCACCACCAGCTGGCTCGTACGGGGGCATCACACAACCCCACCACCAGCTGGCTCGTACGGGGGCATCACACGACCCCACCACCAGCTGGCTCGTACGGGGGCATCACACAACCCCACCACCAGCTGGCACGTACGGGGGCATCACACGACCCCACCACCAGCTGGCTTGTACGGGGGCATCACACAACCCCACCACCAGCTGGCTCGTACGGGGCATCACACAACCCCACCACCAGCTGGCTCGTACGGGGGCATCACACAACCCGACCACCAGCTGGCTCGTACGGGGGCATCACACAACGTAAGCTCAACGACACCCACCTAGGCTCATGTGGGCCTCCAACTCATTTCATTCATTCAAACTATAATTGTTTTCTAAATTTTGATCATGCGTACCTGGCGTTACCAGTGAGACAAATCGTGATCCAGGTTGTGGTCACTAAAAAATATCCCGGAAGATAAAAACCGTAGAAATATTGAAAATAAAATGCAGAAAAGTGTGCATTCCATGCTGTTTTAAGGTGTTGGTCACGTACAACTTGCACTGTTCCGCTCACAGTAATCTCCACATGGCTCATAAGGCCATCCTCACTCTATCGTGGACGCAAGTTCAGTGCAAGCAAATATTTTACAAACTCAAAATTATAGTCAAAACTTCGATCAACGCTTGGCCAAAATTTGTTAGAACCCCTCATGCTTCTGAACGTCAAAAGGGACACAACTCATGACCGGCTGGCCACGTCAAGTAGAGGGTTCAAGCGACTGCTGATGTAATCCTGCATTCAAATCAAAGGTAAGACGTAATTTCGTTGATTTGCATGAACATTTCATGGCACAGGTAGTTGTAGGTTGTCTGCGGGCCGACGCCACATTCACTCAAGTTGACTCGACCAATGTGTTTGGCTAGATCATGTTGTGCTGAGAGGGTCAGTGATATGATATGCTTATAGTTGCAACATTAATAATGGTAACCTAAAGATGATAAATAAGACGATAAAATACATTTGAATGAACTGAAGATGAGCATGTAGTTGAGATTAAAGAGGTTTGATTACCCGGGTAATGATGACGGGTACCCGACATCCCTATCTAGTAGCGACCGTCTACACACGTGCGGCAATCAGTAGCCTTCACACAATAGTCCCGGCATGCATTGCGCGCTTCGTATGGAGTGCGCTAGCAGTCTGTTGTCTATTACCCTATCACCTGTAGCCTCCGCAGTCTCCTGACACCTGTTCAGTCGTACCCCAAATAACCCAACTGTTGGTGGGGTCGTTGAGCAATCAATAATCATCTACATAATATATAAAACACACATCTGTTCCAAGAATATTTTGATGTGGCATATATGCTTATTAAGAGTCTATTGGAGTCGATTTAGCGAAATATCAGTATTTTGATGATAACCTTGAACGGTATGAGATACATATCAATACTCTGATACCGGTCGGTACGCGAGAAACACAGGTACCGTAATGATAATAACTTCAAGATGATATAAGCTGCAACTATTCAAGTCATGTCGCATAACTGTCAAGCGTATACAGCTAAAAATAAACACGTTCTAGCTGTATACGCTCGACAGTTATGCAACATGACTTGAATTTAGTTATAACTTAAACATCATCTTGAAGCTATCATAATTATTTGTGTTTTACGCGTATCAAAATTTCGATATCTCATACCGTTAACACCAAGAACTGATGTTCCGCTGAATCGACTACCGTGGACTGTTACGACACGGACTGAAGTACGAGCGCCAACAGGCAAACAGTGAGCAAGTTGGGTCTGCAAGGAACCTGACAATAAGCAATGTTCGGGTAACACACGACGGATCCAATGCGGCGGGGACCACTTGGTGGAAATGGCCACCCCGTAATATGAGAGGCTGGATCCCGAGGAAGAGAGTGGGCCAACTCACGCGCAGGACGCCATCTTTTGTCCAAAAGAGTCGTTAACTTGCCAGTTGGTCAATAAGATGCCAGAACTTTCAACTGAAGTTGTTTCCTAACTGATGAAATGCAGTCTAGCACACGTTATCAAACATATGATCAAACTTCTGGACAAGAAATGGTGTCCATGCGAGAGATATTTCAGTAGCTAATAGAAAAAAGTCTCCAAGTTGGCCACTATCCTAGTATCTAGCGTATCTCTACGTAATATGATAGGGATTGGACCTATGGTATTATTGGTAACTAATTTAGACCCAGTTCATCAATGGGGTTGTAAGCCTGCATACCAGCATTCATTACCAGTACTTGGACGTAGGGTCAGCGTCCCGGTTTCCGGCCGCAATAGTAGACTACTTTTGTACAATCTATTGTACAGCTGTTTAGCAACATATTTTCATCAAACTGTACCGTATGGGTGCTATCAGAACTTTATTATAATGATTCAGTAAAGAAATTACATTGCTTCAGTTACTGGCCACTGCGGTCAGTTTTCGGCAGGCTTGCGTCAGATTTGGGCCGGCCGGGATCTTCATCTAGTGCCAGGAGAGTGGCTGCCATGTTGGTATCATGAAATACATTTTGCGGGGTTATATATCAATCTCCAAAGACCAAAACTATCGAGCTTTCCACGACCACACAATATTTTGGTGATTTTGTGTTGGACCTACTCAGTACCAAATTTGGTTTTCAAAGGTTGGTGTTGTTTCGGTTGGGGTTAGTGGTCAGGGTTGGTGTACTAACCTCGGATAATTATGTGTGGTACCGAGTATGACAAATTGACAAATATTTTTAATTTGGGAATAGGATCAAGAAAGCTGTTACAGAATGAAAACAGGCAATTTCCAACAGCTGTCAACTTGACAGTAGATCAATATTCATCGAGTGGCCAGAAAAAAAGAAACCGAAGCTGACCGGAAACCGAGGCGCTGACCCTTCTTATCAATAATCAATTTCCTATCAACAAATAGACCAGTGAAAATCTACCAGGGCCTACGCTTCATACCCACTAGCCACAAGTTGAGCTTACACTGCAAGACTCGACTCGGGTTCTTTCAAAAGTAGGGCTGAATGATGATTCATGTCAATTTCTTGGTTAGTTTCATAGCTTTGAACAGACCTTATTCATAGCATTGACTTTTTAACTACAAATTCAATATCCATAAAACTTGCGCCCAGACAAACTGAGATGCCGACGCTTGATAGGCGTACAAACCTGATATTTTGGTGCGTTATTAAGAAGTGGATAGTTTCCTTGAGAATCTCCGTTATGAAGAAGATGGTTATCTACCAAGTTCCAGCCCCAGCTCTGATCATCAGAGCCTAATAACGCAACATAACCATGACACTGTAATGGAGCTTCTTTCGTTGCAATTCCTATCACTGCTACTGTACCAAGTGGTCCTTCCCATATAACTTCCCAAGCATGTCGACCATGCCTGAAACCTATTTTCCCTCGGGACGCGTCAGTACTTTGGGCAACTGGGTTTCTATGTAAAGTAAATCCATTTGGTTTGATATACACATTTCTTGAGCAATCGTTGGGGTTCCAGGCATGGTAAAATGCACGTAATTTTGCTTTGTATGTCGGCACTGATGATAACAAGTCTGACTTCAGAGCTTCCTCGGCTAATTTGCGAATACAATGTAATCGCCACACGTCATTATTTTCATCGTTAAGAAATCTATACCAGTTTTTACACACGAGAGAGCAATTTCTGAGATCGTGCAGGTCCATATCTGCAAATATTACTTCCAAAACACGGTCTGGAAGAATTGAAAATTCGTCTTCCATTTTGCCGGGTTCTTCTTCTTCGTACCGCAAACGGCTTTGGACAGAAGCACTGTCCGCCAACGAATAAATGGCCACGGAAACACCTGTACTATCAGTGCTGCCATCTCAACTACCACAGGCACCGCTAAAATTCAACTGTAGTCCGATGACGGAAAGTGGAAGGTGGTAATTTTTTTTCAGAAAATTGATTTTGAATAGACAGTGATTTCAAATCATTTTATGTTTCCACACTTGTAAAATAGACAAATTGTAGACCCATCTCTTTGAAATACACATAATATCTATCCTTGAGAGTGAACATTTTTCCATGGAAGAAATTCTTAATGAAACTATAATAATTTAATATTGTTGCACAATGTAGAATAATTAAATTGTGTTGACAAATTAATATTTAGGCCGATTTGGGTTAGGTAAGTTAGTGATGTTGGGCTAGGTTTCGTTTCAGGTCCGACTCGTTCTATTAGCTGACTGGGAGATAATATTTTTTTGACAGATTTGATATGATTTGAAGATTATCCATCCCATTATAGGCCTATATGTAATTTGGAATTATGTTGCGTTTTGTTAGCATCAATATTTGTTTTAGGTTCCATCTAATTTCGAGCATGACGTTGTGCATTGCCATTGCTAGATCAACGAAATGGTCACGTTCTAAATAACAAAACAAAACTTATTGCTTCCACAAATGCAGTAATCATTTCCATTCACTCAGTTTCTACGATTTCACCGCTAAGCCGTATGAGTCAAGAGGAAAGATACTCTAGCGTCTATTGTGGTAACAGTGAACAGGTCAACAATTGATTGAAGCTTAACAACATCGAGATTCAGCAAAACCTTCCATCAGTAGTTATTGAGCTTATTGCCAGCTTTACAAGTTATGTTTTTTTACATGGAACATAAAGTTACCATAACTAGAAAATGATAATACAATTTCACAAAGTTCAAATGAATTATATGTATATATTTTTTCTTCAACATCAAAAGTTGCCATGAAGCTGTTTATTTTTTTATTATTATTAACTCTTGCAGTTGCACATAAATGCGCGGTGGCAAGTTCCCTATCCTATCGCCTCCCTAACCTTCTGACGGAATAGCTTCCACCCTATTTCATCCTCCTCAAGTATACTTCTTCTAAGCCCATCCCAATGAAGGCATGGGATAAAAGTTCAGGATTGTTTGAACTTTGAACGGGGCACCACAAGGACGATCTAACCCCCCTAAAGAAATATTTGAACATCCAATAATATTAGCATAGTATGGTATAATTTAATATATGTTATATATACATATGTGTGTGTGATATAATACTGATAATATAATGATAATTTAATTTCAAAATATCTAAGAAATGTTTAAATATGAAATAAATGCAAATATCAATACAAAATATAAAAATATGATAAAGTTATAATATTTGAAATTAATCTCCATGGCTCCAGTATTTTAGCTCATAAGCCTTGTGGATTAGTCTACCTTCTTCGATAAGTGTACGTTGCATTTTCTGATACTCGCAGAGATCCTCTAACAAATATACTTACACAGAATACGGTCTTCACTCATTGAAGAAACGACTCTTGGCGACGGATGCATTTCATACGGCATGAATACGTCAATCAAATCTACAGCAAAGCTGTATATTTTTGCAAGGATACAACGGGTGGGTAGTAAACACTAAACAAAAAAGAAAACAAGATCCATGTGCTCAATTGTAAAAGAGCAGAAGAAAATGATTGTAGGCCTGCCCTAGAAAATAATTATTTGTGGGTGCACCTCATACAATAGTACTCCTTTATCTGTGACACCCCCGTATAATCTAGCTGTTGGTGGGGTCGTTAAGCAAACAATAATTATCTGTGACGAAAGTAGTAAAACGTGAATACAGAATAAACGAAATTCTATATATTTTGATTAATTTGCTGATAGTATTTTACACATTTTCGGAAAAAAGGTGTGTGTGTCTGTTCAAGAGACAACTCAGTTGAAACATTTTAAGGCAGGCCTACTATGAGCTTGTAATCTTGTTTTACCAACTTGATGAATAATTTTAAAATCTAAATCATTTCAGTCATTTGATAATGATTTATTTTGTTGACCACTTTTTATTCAATTTTTTCATAACATAAAACTGAAAACCAGTGGATTTTAATTATCCGTCACATTGAACCCGATAAAAACGTACGATATGATCGTTGTATTATGATCGTCTAGTGAAATCCAATTCGAAAATTGAAAGTTGCGTTGACAACACTGTCACCCCAAAACCCACCAATCAGAGTCATAGCTTTGTTTCTGCTTCGAAGTACCGCCAAGCTGGAAGGCCCATCGTCTATAGATTTTGTATTAGTTTTTGAAGATACTTTCAAGTTAAATTATTTTTGTACAGACTTGTGTGATATTAAAACAATTACTCTGTGTATGAAAATAGTATTCGTTGATATTTAAACCGATTGATCTAAATTCTGATGCTAGAATGTAGTGCAGTAGCATTTAGTCGCCATTTTGGTCAACTACGAAATTTGTTCGTCCTCCGACGAATCTAATTCTGCGGTCTTGATCGGATTTAATTAATTACATTTTCTACTGTTGATATCGTGGAAACCTGAATTATGGCTCAACAAGGCAACACAGTTAATTTCTTGATTCATGATGCCCATGGTGAGTTACCAATATTAGCTTGCGTAGCCGTTGCGTAGGCCTAAGCCGTTTGTCATGCATTTCAAATGGCGATTTTCTACAAAGCTATGGACACCTCGACGTTTCCGTTTACGACTTTCACATTACTTTTTATGAATTCAATGCACATGTTATGACATAATATTCATACGAATTTATGCATGGTGTGACCTCAGTCTATTGAGTAACTAGGCCTAGGGTAATGTCCTAGTCTAGGGCTAGCCAAGCCCTAACCTGTAACCTTAGTGGCTTGAACTTGTCACTGCACAATAGTGTAGGCCTAGCCTAGTCTGAGCACAGAGGGAGTAGGCCCTAGGCCTACCCTAGGCCCTGTTTCAGGTACTAGGTCTAGACTTCATATAGCTGTTAGTCCAGGCCTATTTAGTGACTGGGTTCAAGTCCAATATAATGGCTCTCTTCTGAAAGGTCCAGCCCAAGAGGAGCTGTAGGCGGATGCTCTAAATTAAATTTTGTGCATACGAGTCTGGCTTTGCCACCTAGGGCCTGTTTCAGTTAATAGGGACGTTTATCACACATCTGGGAAATGGTGTAGAGATTAATTGAACTTGGAACAGTTCAAACATTGTGATAGGCCTATACTGGTAGGCTCTACATATTAATTTTCTTTGAAAAGATTGAGTGCCAACACGTTGTAAGAAGCAATTTGGCATTGTCAAAACTGAGACGGGTGGATCAGTGGCTAGCATGCTGAACTGTCATTCAAGAGACCAGTGTTCAATTTCTGCTTTGGTTGACCATCCTGACATGATTTTCATGGTTTCCCTCAATCGTTTCACACTGGGATGGTTCCTTAACAACAGACCATGACCGACTCCTTCCCACCATCCAAAAACACCTCATATTAACCTTTCATCACATCTTCCCATCATCTTGTTTGACGTCATTCACCGACACCAATTGATACATCTTACTCATCAGTCCAGTGCGTCGTTAAACACAATATGCATGAGTGAAAGGTAATGTCAAATTGCATCTGAAATATGTTATTGACCCCATACGATTTGAGAGGCATGCTCGCAATAACAAGACAGTGGGAATAAAAAGGTATGGCCGGCATTGCTTGATATCCAAATTGATTGATTAGGCTTATTGTTTGCTCAATAACCCCACCAACAGCTAGGCCATAGATGAAGTGGTCTCTAGATAGGCAATGCCATACGACAGAGCCTATTCTCACCAACAATGACAAAGTTGGCTGGTCACAGAGCTCCTAGCAGCATTCATTCGCAACAGTGCTCTAGCAAATTGCATTTTCTCCTAGCAGGGTTTCAAGCGTAACACTACCAGGGCTCTGCCACTCTATCCCGTAAGGATGTTTATTTACTCAATGGCTAGGCTAATTGGGGGGAGTCTTGGCACACGGGAGACATGGGAGCAGGACAAAATAGTTGATCTCTTCGCCACTAGGTGTCCGCCTCATTCACCGAAGTAGTCAAATGGCCAAAATAACGAATAGTAGCAATGTGATTATATACTGTAGCACAGCTGACTCCCATGCCAGAGAGCTTTGGTCGCATCCTGCCTATGGCATAATTTTTTATTTTCAAATTGGTTCCTCCAGAGTTTATGTAGGCCATAAAGGAACACGGTCAATTATTTGGATAAAGCCAGGTTGCGGACAGTAGGCCTAGGCATTGACTTTATACTAACTACGTTAGAAAGACTGTACATTCTTATGGGAGGCTCTATAATTCTGACAGTTCGAGCTTCACCCCAAAAACAGGGTGTTTTGTCCAGGTGGTGCTAGTGTCGCCGGTTGACTAGTAACGCCAACACTAGCACCACCTGGACAAAACACCTTGCTTTTGGGGTGAAGCTCGGGCCAGCCGATCACGGTTGCTCTTATAGAACTTTAACATTGGAGGTACTGTCTTATAACTACAAACTCAATGGCCTAGGTTAGGTTTTTAAGGTTAGGTTGGTGTATAAACCTCGCGAATACCGCCGGCAGGCGGAGCGTAGCTTATATATCGGGAATTGGTGTCGGGTGCACTCTAGCAGTGAAAATTACAACTAAACTGTTTGCTCAATGTCTCCCTTGAGTGAGACCGGTACAAATGAGCACAGGATCATGAAACTATGCAAAGTGATGATAAGTGAAAGACATTTACAAAAACCCATGTGGGATTTGCATCCACACCCAATAGTCACTAGTTTCTAAAGTGGAGCCTTGGTCAACCGAGCTACGGAGGGCTCCAAAACTTCTCAACTGCTTTGACCAAAATTAATCGGGCTTCATGATGAATGCCAAAATTTCAAATTGTTTCAGGCGTAATTGATTCAAATGGCCAACCGTTACCCTTGTCTAATGATCGTACCGGTAGTCATTGTTAGTTAGCAGAAAGCACACTGGGCTTAGCCTACTTTCAACAGGTTTTAGTGTACCGTCAACTGGGGTAACTTTGGACATGAGGGGTAACTTTGGACAGGCTACCATGCTATGTTTATATCTGCTATGCAGACATTTGGGGCACTTTGATGGGTATTTTTTTTTTTTTAGGTTCACTATAATGTTACAGAGTTGATTAATTATTCAGCCACCTTGGATTTGGTAGATGCTCAACTTTTCCTGCCTTTTTAAATTGGAAAGATTTTTTTTTTTAATTTTCACAGGTATGTCCATCTTTGTACTTTATACAATTACATATATGTTCTTTGGAAAAACAAGAAGTTGCGTCAGTCATCCTTGGGATTAAGAATTACTTTTCACATTTGAGATTATGTCAACAGTTTGTCTACAAATTTGAATTTAATAAAATTGGGGTAACTTTGGACACCATAACCTAGAAAATATATTTCACTTCACTCAAAAGAAGCCATCAAATGAGGAATTATTAAAGTAGGAAGCCTGGAACCCATGGATACAAGAATTTCAAAGAAAAGAACTATTTCAAAGAATTTTCCCAATTTAGGTAACAAAATAAGGCTTGAAAATGAAAATTATTGTATTTCTACTTAATCAACATTAGTTCTCTAATGAAAAAAAATAAAAAATACTCTGATGTAGGCCTATCTGAATTATAATAAATTGAGAAATAAGGTGTCTAAAGTTGCCCCTCCTACCTTGGTATTCATTAAACAATGCTTTTTAAGTTGTCCAAAGTTACCCCGACCCCTGGGGTAACATTGGACAGTAGGCCTACTTATTATTTTTTTAAAAAATTTTTATAAGTGTCCAAAAAATATGGGTTGCAGTTTTGCAATGCTCGATAATCATCCAGATTGTTCAAGAAAAATTGTTATTCTATCATGAAAACTGTACGAATGATTGATAAAATGGTGTAAAAAGTGTCCAAAGTTACCCCAGTTGACGGTAGGCCCCTAGATCTATGAGAGCTTGGATTTGGTGGCATAAAAGTCTTGATTGCTTTTCAGCACAGTGCTGGGAAAATGTTAGCCCAAACCTGAATCTGTTCAACTATTTTATATTCATCGTACAATAAGGCCTACTCTAATTCGTTGATGTCAAAACAGTTTGTTGATGGTAAAATGCCGGTCATATGATAGGCCTATTCACAGCGCGCACCTTGAGTTGATCGGCCATGTTGGGCCAGAGTTGCAGGTACTGTCACTTCTTGAACTGTGCCGCGACTCGTGTGACTCGTGTTTGAAATGACTCGGCCAGCCTTGGCAAGTGGAAGTGGCCAAATAGGCTAGCTCTACTTTGGTTGGATTCACCATTTTTGTCTTGATTGAAGTGTTGGGATGAACTTGAAAACATGTAGGCATATTATAATTTGTATTTACCGGCACATGTAGCTGAGTGGTTAACGCACTCGCTTCATGTGATCTGGGAGGTGAAGGGGAATATCGGACCCGTTTCAATCCCTGGTACCGTCCATCTTTACAGGGTTTTTTCGTGGTTTCCCTCTAGTCTGGGCTAATGCCGGGATGGTTCCTACAATATAGGCCACGACTGCTTCCTTCCCACTATCCTTTCCAATACCTGAGAAACTTTCATCTCATCAATCATTCATTCGACGCCAATAGATCTTGGTTATCATTATAGTGCGTCGTTAAAACCCAATAATACCGGTAGAGAAAAAAAGTCTTGCATTAGGTGCAGATGATTTGTTTTTGGCAAATGTTAGCGTGGGATGATGGACAATTTGTTCATATGTGGTAATGTTTCAGCTATAGGATATTTTGTAGATTCTTTTTGGTCCATATGAGCCTTCTCACAAGACACAATTACAAAGGGGGGTGTATTAAACTGACAATTGCCAGCAATGCCACCCGGTAGGCCCCTGTGTAGCTAGCTGGTGGTATAGCTCTGAAATAACCTCAGAAACAGCCCAATGATCTCTCAATGTTGAGATTATAGTCAGGCCTATTGTTCCACAGCCTTGCAACCTGCATAATGGTTAGTTTCAAAACAGCTGTCAACCCAATAACCTCACTTATCAGTGCTGGCAACTCATTAGATTGAAAACAAAAAAATCCCTATATTTGATCATTTATTCATTTGTCTCTTACATCACAAGAAATGAAAATATACATTTTTACCAGGATCTTAGACTTGTCTGAATACACAAAGCCCCGGTATTACCAAGTCCAGTTGACCTTTATCTGACAGTTCAAACTTGTCACCATGGTTACCTATGCTATTTGTTTTCACCAACTCTCAGATAAATACTAACTGGACTTGGTAATACTGTGTCTAAGACCCCGTTTACATTACTACTCAACTACTCTAGTAACCCCACCTACGATCGTAAGTTACCGTGTGTGAACGTAAATTAGTTGCTACGCTAGTAACAAAAGCTACTACAGTCAACTTACTACCGTTAGTAAGGTTACTCTAGTAGATGTACTAGTGTAAACGCTCGATAGTTGGTACTACCGTTCGATACAAGGAGAAGATGGCGACGAAGAAAGCAGCTGGCGTGCCAAACTATTAATGCACAGCCTTGTAATTCTTGTAGTGTCGCTCGTTAGACGGCTGTAATTCGAAATAATCTGCTCTCGCGGTAAAACATATAACTAAAACCTCTAGTAAACAAGAATCTCTATTTGACAGTGTGAACGCAAAAATAGTTACTATCGTTTTACACCAGTAACCTTACTAGAGTAGTTGAGTAGTAATGTAAACGGGGTATAAGAGAGAGAAATATTACAACAAATGAAATGTTACAATGCAAAAAATGTTGCACTAAATAAATGTCATAACGCATAATAAATACAATTTCACAATAAATCAATTGAATGATATGGAATAAAAATCTTTCACACTACCTATACACTGCCTGATTGAGAAGTGTGTCTTTGATAATATACTTGGATTTGTTACAATGTGTTATTGAGAATATTGCCTTTGGTGAGTGATTGTATAATATTAGGCCTACATAATGAGTACCGGCACTTCATACGGTACTCTGTTATGTGTTGGAATCGACAGTTTGGCACAGTTTCTTGGTCTACGTCCACGAATGTCAGAGTTTATTTTTGAAAAGGATTTGAAGAGTTGAAATATTCCCTCTGACGTTTGGTCTGGGCTTGCTTGCAGGTCAGCCGCAGGTCATCAAAGTGCTCCAGTCGACGCCGGGCAAGCTGGTGGCGCCCGCAAGAACTAACAACATCATCACTACGGCCGTCAATCAGACTGTCAAGACGATATTCAAGACCCCGAGCCAAGGCAGCAGTCAGGTAGGGCGCCACATTTCTCTCAGACCGTCGCTTGACAGGGTGCACTTTCGCAACAACTACAAACACTACAAGACTTGCGCTGAAATGAAATAAATAAGTAATACCATCACAATTGGATATGCTTGGTCAAAAATTTAAGAATAATTTCATTATGGAGCAATAATGGAATCAAAGTGTGACTAATTTGATGGTTTTCATAGCTTAATTCTCAGTTAAGGAATAATAGTAGAAATAAAATACAAACGCACTTCTTTAAGTTCAACTTTGCTTGTCAAGATTTGAAATCCTGATTCGCCTGTAATTTTACAGTTTTCCCATTTTACTTGGCCAAAATGCGTAATGTAACTTGATTTTGTCCCAATTATAAAATGGAAAACTCATCTAGAAGTGGTTACTGGAACTCTTTCAATATTATCTCCGTTCCACTTTTCAACGCACACCAAACTTTTATGTTGAGCATTTCGAAGAGAAATGTTCTCGGCTAAGATGTGGGCTCTTAACAGCAGGCCACGACCAACTTCTTCCCACCATCCAAACACACCTAATAAAATGACCTTTCATCTCATCATCCCACCATCTCATATATCAGTCATAGATTGTAGTCATCAATACAGTACGTCGTTGAACCCAATATTTTAAATGAATAAATTCTACTATGAACTGGTGTAGAGTTTTGTAGGCCTACACCTCTGTTTCAATGTTACTTAATAATAATAATAATAATGGTTTTATTATCAGAGACTGTACAAACAGTATGATATACGTCATGAATTACAAATATACATACAATAAGCATTGTTCAGGAATAGCTGAAAGCTAAAAAATCGTCAACAGAGTAAAAAGCATTTTCACATAACAGTTTTTCTTGACTCTGGATTTAAACATATGCATGCTGGATATCGACTTGATGTCTATCAGTAGGTTGTCATAAAACCGTGACATTGAATATTGCGGTCCTTTCTTATACAGCATGAGTCTATGTTTGTCCACACGTAAGTCATTACGACGTCGTGCATCATGTTGGTGGATTTCATGGTTACATTGGAGTTGTTGGTTACATGGTTACATTGCCTTCCTACCTCACTGTACTCACGCTCACTGAGAAACAGCTAGAAGTCGGAATAGCGAGATGTTAGCCGATGTGTCGGTAACTCGATGAGAAAGAGGCAGGTGGGTGTGGGGGGTTGTGGACATCAGCTCAGTGACCCTGTCAAGCTAGAGCAGCCTGATTCCTAGTACGCTTGCGGCTCACGGGCAGAAAGTTACATCGATTGATAAATTCATTTATAATGATCGATGGATAAACGATTGTTTGATTAATCAAAGAAAACAAATTGGCAGAAATGAAAGCAGAATATAATCTGATATCTGAGTATCGTGCTTTAAAACCTTTCAACTGCTGAGTTTTCTGACGGCACCTGTACTCGCTGTGCTGAGTTATTTTCCCAAATCTACAATAGCTTACAAATGATTCCAGATGCTACATGTATGATTATTCCTCCATGATTTTCTGGACGAGTGAAGCGAAGACTCAATTTCACCATACCGTACTCGAAAAAAAAGTGCCCGTTTTTTTTTTTTCTTCTCGCTCAAAATCAGAATCAAATTCAAAATCAGTTGAAACTTGGCATACACAAGTCTCCTTATCTAATTCTATACTGTATAGTTTTGAGGCGCGATCGGTTGGTCCACTTCTGAGAAAACTCATTTCAAAATTTTCAAAAATCCCATAAGAATAACCCAGAGGAAAAAATCCGTGAAAAATATTCCCTTTGAGAGAACTCAAATTCTCGGGGAATTTCAATATAATAATTATAAACATTAAATTCCGAACTTTCAGTCGAATCAAATCAGCTGTTTTGATGTAAAAAAATATATAATCCATCTTTTAAAATCACTCGAAGCTATTGAGAAACCAATTCAATCCAAGCAACAAGTGTGACACCTGTTGCTGTTGCTGACAATTGATTGGTGACCAATCAATTAGAAACTATTGAAACAAAGCCTTCTTCATTATCATAGAAATTAATAAGGAAATAGGATGGCAGTGATGTAATGGTTTGGATCTCAAGGTGTATATATATATATATATAATAACCAATCCAAAGATAAGTTGGTATATTCCAGCTCATCCATCAACGCGGCAACACAACGCGTTTGCCTAGTTATACAAACCATTGGAAAAGATCATGGAACAATAAAAAAATGACCTAGACGCATGGTCGAGTGGTTAACACACTGAACCGTCATTCGGGAGACCGGGGTTCGATTCCCGCCATGGTCGACCATCCTGACAGGGGTTTTTCGTGGTTCCCCTCTGTCGTTCAGGTTGATACTGGGATGGTTCCTTAACAACAGGCCACGACCAACTCCTTCCCACTATCTAAAAACATGTACCGGTTATAAAATAACCTTTCATCTCATCATCCCATCATCTCATTCATCATCCACCGACGCCAATAGATCGTAGCCATCAGTATAGTGCGTCGTTAAAACCCAATATAAAATAAAATAGAAATAAAAGAATGTAATTGTGATGGAAAATCAGATGGGTAATTCATATATACCGTACTGATCACGTCTCCTAGGCCAAGGTTGAGTAGGCCTAGGAATTGCCGCGGAGCTTTGATATCATCTTCATGCTCACTAGTGAATACATTATTATTGTTATCGATACCAAAAGTGGGATAATAACCGGTTTCACCTTCTTATATCCATGTGTCAGGATGAGTTTCTCATTATCGGTAGTTGGTCAATCACCATTTCCTCGACTCTGAATCAGTTTGTTCGTTGGGAGAACTTCCGTCTGAATGAACGCTACTATTATGGAATAAATTGAAGGTCGACATTATTTCGAAAAAGTACATACAAACAACCAATACATCGCGCAAGAGCACAAGAAAGTCGGGTCGATAACAACAGTTTACAGCTCAGTAGAAGATGATGAATATAGCGTGGATTGAGAAAGGGTTGTCATGGTTGTCACAGTAACAGCCTGGCTTGCCGACCGACGCAGGTCGATTGATCGAGTGTTCTCCCTGGTTTGAGCCAATAGTCGCCCGTCACTAAATATCAAGTGGTCTACGTTAATTGTCCTCCCCAAGGCTTGTATAATCGATCAGGGTTTCCCTAAAACCCGTATCTCCATGTCAAGTCCAGCCACTTGGGTTTTTGAGGTGTAAATATATTGAAAAAGACTGACAGCCGCTATGAAAGTCTGCCGTCGTGGGTCTAGCTGGTGAAATGCTGTGAGGTTGGTAGTGGACAACAAGTAGACAACTGTTGAGCCTCAGGCCAACAAATGGCTAGAAATCAGGCATCAAAGTGAAAATGAATCTTGTTGATCATACAATACCCGATAGAGCTCCAGGGCTTTTTGTGCTGGGCAGCTAGGTGCCATCGACCGGCCCTAGAAGTGTGGATCCTGATGAGCCAGCTCCCGCACCTCTCCCTCTAGCCCGCACCTCTCACTCTAGCCCACACTTCTCGCTCTAGCCTGCACTCTTCGCTCTAGCCCACACCTCTCACTCCAGCCCGCACCTCTCACTCCATCCCCCACCTCTCGCTCTAGCCCACACTTCTCGCTCCAGCCCGCACCTCTCACTCCAGCCTGCACTTCTCGCTCCAGCCCGCACCTCTCGCTCAATCCCCCACCTCTTGCTCCAGCCCGCACCTCTCACTCCAGCCCGCACCTCTCGCTCCATCCCCCACCTCTCATTCCAGCCCGCACCTCTCGCTCCATCCCCCACCTCTCGCTCTAGCCCACACTTCTCGCTCCAGCCCGCACCTCTCACTCCAGCCTGCACTTCTCGCTCCAGCCCGCACCTCTCGCTCAATCCCCCACCTCTCGCTCCAGCCCGCACCTCTCACTCCAGCCCGCACCTCTCGCTCCATCCCCCACCTCTCACTCTAGCTCCCACCTCTCGCTCCAGCCCGCACCTCTCACTCCAGCCCGCACCTCTCGCTCCATCCCCCACCTCTCACTCTAGCCCACACTTCTCGCTCCAGCCCGCACCTCTCACTCCAGCCCGCACCTCTCGCTCCATCCCCCACCTCTCGCTCTAACCCACACTTCTCGCTTCAGCCCGCACCTCACTCCAGCCCGCACCTCTCGCTCCATCCCCCACCTCTCGCTCTAGCCCGCACCTCTCGCTCTAGCCCACACTTCTCTCTAGCCCGCACCTCTCTCCAGCCTGCACTTCTCGCTCTAGCCTGCACTTCTAACCTTTCTAACCTGGCACATTCTAATCTTAATGTTGTTTTCATGGTTTTTAGTACCGGTCATATGAAAATCCAGTTTGATTAAAGGCCCACAGAACCCTCATAATTACTTCGTATCATGAGTACAGTGGCGTATTCTAGGGCTTGAATCAACAGTGGCAACTCACTGGCTCTGTATGTTGATTTGAAAGAATTATGTCCGTAGGGGAGCAGATATGCAACCCGCCTCTCCAATCGTGACATCACACCAACCAACCGAGGAGGCTTGTATTGTCTCGGCGTCAATATTACGCACCCGGACACTTTATAACACTCGCTGTAGACCTAGCTATCGGGCTTGGACCAAAAGTAAATCTACTGTTGGATTGTGTGATCTTTCCTCTGAATAATCATATTTTGAAATAAACAGAAATATGCTATTTTCAATTAGAGTTATATTGATCTCAAAATGACCCCAATTTTAGCTAAAATGTCTTGTTTTCACATCTATCTCAATAGCGTTTGAGAGACCCAACAATAAATTGAAAATAACTGCCTTCATTCTCCATCTGCATAGATTTTGACATTTGAAGTTTGAAAGAGATTGCTTGATATTCAACAGAGAAAGTAATTATCACACCGTGCAGTGATTACCGCCTCTTTACTACTACAGGGCGCTTACCGCGACTGCCACTTGAGCCCCCGCCCAAGAAGCCCGCCGATCATTTTAGCATGGACGGGCTTCTTAGGCGGGGGCTCAAGTGGCAGTCGCGGTAAGCGCTTAGGGGCCTTATTCTATAACAGCAAACGAAATGTACAGAGCTCACATGATGCACCATGCTAGAGTATATGGAAACGGTGAAACAAGACAAAGTTCAGTGGCTTTCCTTTCTTTCCAGAGTTATAGAATAACCTCTCCCTCCACTCAACGGCCACAATGTTGCAGTATTCTCCGTCAAACACTGATCGTTGTAAAACAGTTGACCTTGAACGGTTCAAGTCTCGGTGGCAACAACTGTCAATAGCCATGTTGACAGTTGTATCTTGAGATTGTCTGATTTGACCCTCATGGAGAGATAAAATACTGGAAATACAAGAACGGTAGTCACTTGACTTGAGTGGTAACATCATCTGATTGGTCAGAATAACCTGGGTTATGAGGAAATAGTCGTGAGAAATGGATTTATTCCATCTCTTATGACTACCACCATAGCCACTATAACACAGTAGGTGAACGGTTACATGGAAATGCCATCGTCAATTTTGCTCAGTCATACGCTAAAACACTATTACTAACTCATAGCTAGCCTGACCTCTCATGCTTGAAACACCTGCACTTCTATACGTGATCATTTCACACATCGCCAGTCTGCCGCGCAATGACGCACTATCACTCTAAGAAATAGTCACGATTCCCCTTTTCCCTCCTTCCTTCCACCCCCTCATCAACGCTCACACACACACTCTATTAGTTCAACGATATGGACATGGGCCTTATACCCTGAAGGTACGTTTTCTCTCGTGCTTTGAGCAACTGGCAACGTGCGCTGACCAATCAGAGAGCGAGCATGAACACTTGCTACGTGCACCAAGACATGGGCTATCATCTTCTCTAGAGGCAACGTGCGCTGAGACCCTCAATGCAACTGGTAGTTTTGCTTGTCAGAACTGTCAGAACCAAGTTGTCGACTGATATTCATGAACCAGTCTGCACCAGATATTATATCAGTTGTCGGCACTCTTATTTACCATGGAGTTGTATTGTTATGGAGGTATAACTCCGTGTTAAAACCCACTTGATCACTTTGAATAGCGGGTAACGGCGGTCATGCTCACTGCTCAAACTGATTGTTGTCAGGTGTGGGCCTACAGACATTTGTTTTATATTCAGTAACTGAAATCAATGCCTTCTATATATCATTACTCAAGGCCTTCTATATCATTACCTGTCATGTAATGATAAAGAAGGCCTTGCTGAATTACCAATGTGGGAGTAGCTCCAACTGGCAGTTGAATCAGGAACATGGCCGCCGTCTGGAAGTGACCGGAAGACCTCCATAAACCAACAATAGGCTATTAAGAAGCTCATAAAGTTCAATTGGATAGATTTGATAGGAGTTTGAAGAATTCGTGGCAACATGACCACAACTATAACGTCGTCCCGACGCTCAACAGTGCGCTGAGCAATCAATTCATCAGTGCAATCTGAGCGCTTAACAATTCGTGCGCTGAGCGCATGCTGCCAATTGCTCAATATATATATATATATATATATATATATATATATATATATATATATATATATATATATATATATATATATATATATATATATATATATATAAAGAGAGAGAGAGAGAGAGAGAGAGAGAGAGAGAGAGAGAGAGAGAGAGAGAGAGAGAGAGAGAGAGAGAGAGAGAGAGAGAGAGAGAGAGCAAAACCCCTCATGTTTCAAACATGAGGGCCAAATCACCACTATGCCCTCCACTTCGACGCGTCATCATTTTTACACGTCGCCAGCCAATGCCGTGTGAACGCAATTACGTACTATCACTCCCCCCTCCAACCACCCCCTTCCTTCCTCTCCTCTCAACCCTCTAGCCATCCTCCTTCCTCACCCCCCCCCCACTCCCCTCCCTCTCTCCACTCACTCTCACTCTCTCACACTCGAACACACAAGCACTCTCTCTCACTTTCTCTCTCTCACTTTCTCTCTCTCACTCTCTCTCTCTCTCATACTCGAACACACAAGCACTCACTTTCTAGATCTCTCACTCTCACTCTCTCACACTCACTCTCTCACACTCTTTCTCTCTCACTCTTTCTCTCTCTCTCTCTCTCACTCTCTCTCTCTCTCTCTCTCTATCTAGCTCTCTCTGTCTCTCAATCATGTATACTACTGCGTCATACGAATCGGAAGTTTCACAGCGTTCGAGAATGTTCTAGAGCCAACCCATTGTATGAACGCGTGAATCGTCTTCACAACCTCGCCATGCAGTCAGTCTGCCCCCCCCTCCCCCCTTCCTTCTTCCTCGTTCCTCTCCCTTCCACTCCCCGCTTAGCCAGCCAACCCAGCCAAACAGCGTGACCGCACCATGCATGTACCCAGGCACGCACAGATCAGCGCAACTCTTGGTATAACTAGCAAGACTCCTCATGTTTCAAACATGAGGGCCAAT
>OZ023328.1:1161540-1224072 GCA_964007535.1 Brachyptera risi | reverse complement strand
ATATATATATATATATATATATATATATATATATATATATATATATATATATATATATATATATATATATATATATATATATATATATATATATATATATATATATATATATATATATATATATATATTTTTTTTATATTGGATTTTTAACGACGCACTATACTGATTGCTACGATCTATTGGTGTCGGTGAATGATATATGAGATGATGGGATGATGAGATGAAAGTTTATTTCATAAGGTGTTATTGTATAATGGAGAGGAGTCGGTTGTGATGTGTTGTTCAGGAACCATCCCAGTAATGACCTGAATGACAGGGAAACCACGAAAAAACCCTGTCAGGATGGTCGACCATGGCGGGAATCAAACCCCGGTCTCCCGAATGACGGTTCAGTGTGTTACCACTCGGCCACGCGTCTCGGTATGTGTCTGCAGAAGCTTCACACCGCTTCGGGATGTTTCCCACATATCCGACATGTATTAGTGATAACATAGGATGCTTGCTTGGATTTTCAAATTAAATGATCTCATCAAATGTCTTCGATTAAACGTCCAATATGGGCGGCGAGGTTGGACCGAGCACATGTCGCTGACTTGCACCCAGCACAGAGCAAGCAGAACGTAAACACTGCTTCACTCGGCTGCGTGTTTCCCGCCACAACGCTGGCTAGCCGGCCAGCCCCGCGGCTGGAATGCAGACAGCTGCGAGCAGCCCCGCCCCCCGCCCATGAGGGAGGAACAGACATCTCTGGTTGCTGCCAGGGTTGAAGGCGAGTCGACAGCCAGCACATGTTGCGCCTTTGTATTCGTGTCCGTGGACTCTGAGTCTAATAGTTTTCAATCTACTATTATATTGGGTTCAACGACGCACTATAATGATAACTAAGATTTATTGGCGTCGGATGAATTATCAATGAGATGATGATATGAAGGTTTCTTACGTATTAGCAGAAATAGCTCGATTATCTGTTGTATTAGGTAATGGGAAGGATAGTGGGAAGGAAGCGGTCGTGGCCTATCTTGTAGGAACCATCCCATTATTAGCCTAGAGTCTAGACTACAGAGGAAAACCACGAAAACCCCTGTAAAGATGGACGGTGGCAGAGACCGGACAAGGTCCGATATGCCCCTCGCCTCCCAAATCATATATTAAGGGAACGGGAAAGGAAGAAAAGTGAAGAGAAAATGAAATGAAACACAAGATTTAGTACTACCTCCATAAACATACCAGTCACCTAAAGGGTTCCACTCGACCGAGACGGTCCGGGACCTTATAGCCATGGTAACCCTGCTGAGAGCTAATAAGTTGCTCCCGACGACAGACCAAGCCCCACACCACGACAAGGTGTCCGGGACCTTATAGCCATGGCTGGCCCTGCTGGGAGCTAATGAGTTGCTCCCGACGACAGACCAAGCCCCACACCACGGCAAGGTGTCCGGGACCTTATAGCCATGGCTGGACCTGCTGGGAGCTAATAAGTTGCTCCCGACGACAGACCAAGCCCCACACCACGACAAGGTGTCTGGGACCTTATAGCCATGGCTGGCCCTGCTGGGAGCTAATAAGTTGCTCCCGACGACAGACCAAGTCCCACACCACGACAAGGTGTCCGAATGCTCTGAGGGGTTCACAGTGATTGGCCAGGAGTCTCGTCTCAACTCAATCCTCATGAGTGATGGGCAAATTTCGGAAATTTATATTTGATGAAACTTTCGTTGAGTTTCTTGAAACTTATGAAATTTACGGGAAAAAGACGAGATTTGTATTTGAATGTTTTAATGTATGCTGTTACATCCTTGCATTGTTGCATCTTTGCATCCTTGCATTGTTGCATTGTTGCATCCTTGCATTGTTGCATCCTTGCATTGTTGCATCCTTGCATTGTTGCATCCTTGCATTGTTGCATCCTTGCATTGTTGCATCCTTGCATTGTTGCATCCTTGCATTGTTGCATCCTTGCATTGTTGCATCCTTGCATTGTTGCATCCTTGCATTGTTGCATCCTTGCATCCTTGCATCCTTGCATTGTTGCATCCTTGCATTGTTGCATCCTTGCATCCTTGCATTGTTGCATCCTTGCATTGTTGCATTCAAACGGAATTTCAATTTGCAGAATTTTCATTCCATGCACTTGTTTCATTATCGGGCCCATATTTTGAGTTTTTTCTTATTTGTCCTTTTTTCTTCGCCATATTTGACCTTTCTTCTTCACCATATTTGTCCTTTCTTCTTCACCATATTTGTCCTTTCCTCTTCACCATATTTGTCCTTTCTTCTTCACCATATTTGTCCTTTCCTCTTCACCATATTTGTCCTTTCTTCTTCACCATATTTGTCCTTTCCTCTTCACCATATTTGACCTTTCTTCATCACCATATTTGTCCTTTCTTCTTCACCATATTTGTCCTTTCCTCTTCACCATATTTGTCCTTTCTTCTTCACCATATTTGTCCTTTCTTCTTCACCATATTTGTCCTTTCTTCTTCACCATAATTGTCCTTTCTTTTTCACCATAATTGTCCTTTCTTCTTCACCATAATTGTCCTTTCTTCTTCACCATAATTGTCCTTTCTCCTTCACCATAATTGTCCTTTCTTCTTCACCATATCTGTCCTTTCTTCTTCACCATATTTGTCCTTTCTTCTTCACCATATTTGTCCTTTCTTCTTCACCATATTTGTCCTTTCTTCTTCGCCATATTTGTCCTTTCTTCTTCACCATATTTGTCCTTTCTTCTTCACCATATTTGTCCTTTCTTCTTCACCATATTTGCCCTTTCTTCTTCACCATATTTGTCCTTTCTTCTTCGCCATATTTGACCTTTCTTCTGCACCATATTTGTCCTTTCTTCTTCACCATATCTGTCCTTTCTTCTTCACCATATTTGTCCTTTCTTCTTCACCATATTTGTCCTTTCTTCTTCGCCATATTTGTCCTTTCTTCTTCACTATATCTGTCCTTTCTTCTTCACCATATCTGTCCTCTCTTCTTCACCATAATTGTCCTTTCTTCTTCACCATATTTGTCCTTTCTTCTTCACCATATTTGTCCTTTCCTCTTCACCATATTTGTCCTTTCTTCTTCACCATATTTGTCCTTTCTTCTTCGCCATATTTGACCTTTCTTCTTCACCATATTTGTCCTTTCCTCTTCACCATATTTGTCCTTTCTTCTTCACCATATTTGTCCTTTCTTCTTCACCATATTTGTCCTTTCTTCTTCACCATATTTTTCCTTTCTTCTTCGCCATATTTGACCTTTCTTCTTCACCATATTTGTCCTTTCCTCTTCACCATATTTGTCCTTTCTTCTTCGCCATATTTGACCTTTCTTCTTCACCATATTTGTCCTTTCCTCTTCACTATATTTGTCCTTTCTTCTTCACCATATTTGTCCTTTCTTCTCCACCATAATCGTCCTTTCTTCTTCAAAATATTGGTCCTTTCTTCTCCACCATAATTGTCCTTTCTTATTCGCCATATTTGACCTTTCTTCTTCACCATATTTGTCCTTTCTTCTTCATCATATTTGTCCTTTCTTCTTCGCCATATTTGACCTTTCTTCTTCACCATATTTGTCCTTTCTTCTTCATCACATTTGTCCTTTCTTCTTCACCATATTTGTCCTTTCCTCTTCACCATATTTGCCCTTTCTTCTTCGCCATATTTGTCCTTTCTTCTTCACCATATTTGTCCTTTCTTCTTCACCATATTTGTCCTTTCTTCTTCACCATATTTGCCCTTTCTTCTTCAACATATTTTTCCTTTCTTCTTCGCCATATTTGACCTTTCTTCTGCACCATATTTGTCCTTTCTTCTTCACCATATCTGTCCTTTCTTCTTCACCATGTTTGTCCTTTCTTCTCCACCATATTCGTCCTTTCTTCTTCACCATATTTGCCCTTTCTTCTTCGCCATATCTGTCCTTTCTTCTTCACCATAATTGTCCTTTCTTCTTCACCATAATTGTCCTTTCTTCTTCACCATATTTGTCCTTTCTTCTTCACCATATTTGTCCTTCCTTCTTCACCATATTTGTCCTTTCTTCTTCACCATATTTGTCCTTTCTTCTTCACCATATTTGTCCTTTCTTCTTCACCATATTTGTCCTTTCTTCTTCGCCATATTTGACCTTTCTTCTTCACCATATTTGTCCTTTCCTCTTCACCATATTTGTCCTTTCTTCTTCACCATATTTGTCCTTTCTTCTTCGCCATATTTGACCTTTCTTCTTCACCATATTTGTCCTTTCCTCTTCACCATATTTGTCCTTTCTTCTTCACCATATTTGTCCTTTCTTCTTCACCATATTTGTCCTTTCTTCTTCACCATATTTGTCCTTTCTTCTTCGCCATATTTGACCTTTCTTCTTCACCATATTTGTCCTTTCCTCTTCACCATATTTGTCCTTTCTTCTTCGCCATATTTGACCTTTCTTCTTCACCATATTTGTCCTTTCCTCTTCACTATATTTGTCCTTTCTTCTTCACCATATTTGACCTTTCTTCTTCACCATATTTGTCCTTTCTTCTTCACCACATTTGTCCTTTCTTCTTCACCATATTTGTCCTTTCCTCTTCACCATATTTGCCCTTTCTTCTTCGCCATATTTGACCTTTTTTCTTCACCATATTTGTCCTTTCTTCTCCACCATAATCGTCCTTTCTTCTTCAAAATATTGGTCCTTTCTTCTCCACCATAATTGTCCTTTCTTATTCGCCATATTTGACCTTTCTTCTTCACCATATTTGTCCTTTCTTCTTCATCATATTTGTCCTTTTTTCTTCGCCATATTTGACCTTTCTTCTTCACCATATTTGTCCTTTCTTCTTCACCACATTTGTCCTTTCTTCTTCACCATATTTGTCCTTTCCTCTTCACCATATTTGCCCTTTCTTCTTAGCCATATTTGTCCTTTCTTCTTCACCATATTTGTCCTTTCTTCTTCACCATATTTGCCCTTTCTTCTTCACCATATTTGTCCTTTCTTCTTCGCCATATTTGACCTTTCTTCTGCACCATATTTGTCCTTTCTTCTTCACCATATCTGTCCTTTCTTCTTCACCATATTTGTCCTTTCTTCTTCACCATATTTGACCTTTCTTCTTCACCATATTTATCCTTTCTTCTTCGCCATATTTGACCTTTCTCCTTCACCATGTTTGTCCTTTCTTCTCCACCATATTCGTCCTTTCTTCTTCACCATATTTGCCCTTTCTTCTTCGCCATATTTGACCTTTCTTCTTCACCATAATTGTCCTTTCTTCTTCACCATATTTGTCCTTTCTTCTTCACCTTATTTGTCCTTTCTTCTTCACCATAATTGTCCTTTCTTTTTCACCATAATTGTCCTTTCTTCTTCACCATAATTGTCCTTTCTTCTTCACCATAATTGTCCTTTCTTCTTCACCATAATTGTCCTTTCTTCTTCACCTTATTTGTCCTTTCTTTTTCACCATAATTGTCCTTTCTTCTTCACCATAATTGTCCTTTCTTCTTCACCATATCTGTCCTTTCTTCTTCACCATATTTGTCCTTTCTTCTTCACCATATTTGACCTTTCTTCTTCACCATATTTGACCTTTCTTCTTCACCATATTCATCCTTTCTTCTTCGCCATATTTGACCTTTCTTCTTCACCATGTTTGTCCTTTCTTCTCCACCATATTCGTCCTTTCTTCTTCACCATATTTGCCCTTTCTTCTTCGCCATATTTGACCTTTCTTCTTCACCATAATTGTCCTTTCTTCTTCACCATATTTGTCCTTTCTTCTTCACCTTATTTGTCCTTTCTTCTTCACCATAATTGTCCTTTCTTTTTCACCATAATTGTCCTTTCTTCTTCACCATAATTGTCCTTTCTTCTTCACCATAATTGTCCTTTCTTCTTCACCATATTTGTCCTTTCTTCTTCACCATATTTGACCTTTCTTCTTCACCATATTTGTCCTTTCTTCTTCACCATATTTGTCCTTTCTTCTTCACCTTATTTGTCCTTTCTTCTTCACCATATTTGTCCTTTCTTCTTCACCATAATTGTCCTTTCTTTTTCACCATAATTGTCCTTTCTTCTTCACCATAATTGTCCTTTCTTCTTCACCATAATTGTCCTTTCTTCTTCACCATATTTGTCCTTTCTTCTTCACCATATTTGACCTTTCTTCTTCACCATATTTGTCCTTTCTTCTTCACCATATTTGTCCTTTCTTCTTCACCTTATTTGTCCTTTCTTTTTCACCATAATTGTCCTTTCTTCTTCACCATAATTGTCCTTTCTTCTTCACCATAATTGTCCTTTCTTCTTCACCATATTTGTCCTTTCTCCTTCACCATAATTGTCCTTTCTTCTTCACCATATCTGTCCTTTCTTCTTCACCATATTTGTCCTTTCTTCTTCACCATATTTGTCCTCTCTTCTTCACCATATTTGTCCTCTCTTCTTCGCCATATTTGTCCTTCCTTCTTCACCATATCTGTCCTTTCTTCTTCACCATATCTGTCCTTTCTTCTTCACCATAATTGTCCTTTCTTCTTCACCATATCTGTCCTTTCTTCTTCACCATATCTGTCCTTTCTTCTTCACCATATCTGTCCTTTCTTCTTCACCATAATTGTCCTTCCTTCTTCACCATATCTGTCCTTTCTTCTTCACCATATCTGTCCTTTCTTCTTCACCTTATTTGTCCTTCCTTCTTCACCATATTTGTCCTTTCTTCTTCACCATATTTGTCCTTTCTTCTTCACCATATTTGTCCTTTCTTCTTCACCATATTTGTCCTTTCTTCTTCGCCATATTTGTCCTTTCTTCTTCACCATATCTGTCCTTTCTTCTTCACCATATCTGTCCTTTCTTCTTCACCATAATTGTCCTTTCTTCTTCACCATATTTGTCCTTTCTTCTTCACCATATTTGTCCTTTCTTCTTCACCATATTTGTCCTTTCTTCTTCACCATATTTGTCCTTTCTTCTTCACCATATTTGTCCTTTCTTCTTCGCCATATTTGTCCTTTCTTCTTCACTATATCTGTCCTTTCTTCTTCACCATATTTGTCCTTTCTTCTTCGCCATATTTGTCCTTTTTTCTTCACCATATTTGTCCTTCCTTCTTCACCATATTTGTCCTTTCTTCTTCACCATATTTGTCCTTTCTTCTTCACCATATCTGTCCTTTCTTCTTCACCATATTTGTCCTTCCTTCTTCACCATATTTGTCCTTTCTTCTTCACCATATTTGTCCTTTCTTCTTCACCATATTTGTCCTTTCTTCTTCACCATATTTGTCCTTTCTTCTTCACCATATCTGTCCTTTTTTCTTCACCATATTTGTCCTTCCTTCTTCACCATATTTGTCCTTTCTTCTTCGCCATATTTGTCCTTTCTTCTTCACCATATCTGTCCTTTCTTCTTCACCATATTTGTCCTTCCTTCTTCACCATAATTGTCCTTTTTTCTTCACCATATTTGTCCTTTCTTCTTCACCATATTTGTCCTTTCTTCTTCACCATATCTGTCCTTTCTTCTTCACCATATTTGTCCTTTCTTCTTCACCATATTTGTCCTTTCTTCTTCACCATATTTGTCCTTTCTTCTTCACCTTATTTGTCCTTTCTTCTTCACCATATTTGTCCTTTCTTCTTCACCATATTTGTCCTTTCTTCTTCACCATATTTGTCCTTTCTTCTTCACCATATTTGTCCTTTCTTCTTCACCATATTTGTCCTTTCTTCTTCACCATATTTGTCCTTTCTTCTTCACCATATTTGTCCTTTCTTCTTCACCATATTTGTCCTTTCTTCTTCACCATATTTGTCCTTTCTTCTTCACCATATTTGTCCTTTCTTCTTCACCATATTTGTCCTTTCTTCTTCACCATATTTGTCCTTTCTTCTTCACCATATTTGTCCTTTCTTCTTCACCATAATTGTCCTTTTTTCTTCACCATATTTGTCCTTTCTTCTTCACCATATTTGTCCTTTCTTCTTCACCATATCTGTCCTTTCTTCTTCACCATATTTGTCCTTTCTTCTTCACCATATTTGTCCTTTCTTCTTCACCATATTTGTCCTTTCTTCTTCACCTTATTTGTCCTTTCTTCTTCACCATATTTGTCCTTTCTTCTTCACCATATTTGTCCTTTCTTCTTCACCATATCTGTCCTTTCTTCTTCACCATATTTGTCCTTTCTTCTTCACCATATTTGTCCTTTCTTCTTCACCATATTTGTCCTTTCTTCTTCACCTTATTTGTCCTTTCTTCTTCACCATATTTGTCCTTTCTTCTTCACCATATTTGTCCTTTCTTCTTCACCATATTTGTCCTTTCTTCTTCACCATATTTGTCCTTTCTTCTTCACCATATTTGTCCTTTCTTCTTCACCATATTTGTCCTTTCTTCTTCACCATATTTGTCCTTTCTTCTTCACCATATTTGTCCTTTCTTCTTCACCATATTTGTCCTTTCTTCTTCACCTTATTTGTCCTTTCTTCTTCACCATATTTGTCCTTTCTTCTTCACCATATTTGTCCTTTCTTCTTCACCATATTTGTCCTTTCTTCTTCACCATAATTGACCTTTCTTCTTCACCATATCTGTCCTTTCTTCTTCACCATATTTGTCCTCTCTTCTTCACCATATTTGTCCTTTCTTCTTCACCATAATTGTCCTCTCTTCTTCACCTTATTTGTCCTTTCTTCTTCACCATATTTGTCCTTTCTTCTTAGCCATATTTGTCCTTTCTTCTTCACCATATTTGTCCTTTCTTCTTCACCATATTTGTCCTTTCTTCTTCACCATATCTGTCCTTTCTTCTTCACCATATTTGTCCTTTCTTCTTAGCCATATTTGTCCTTTCTTCTTCACCATATTTGTCCTTTCTTCTTCACCATATTTGTCCTTTCTTCTTCACCATATTTGTCCTTTCTTCTTCACCATATTTGTCCTTTCTTCTTCACCATATTTGTCCTTTCTTCTTCACCATATTTGTCCTTTCTTCTTCACCATATTTGTCCTTTCTTCTTCACCTTATTTGTCCTTTCTTCTTCACCATATTTGTCCTTTCTTCTTCACCATATTTGTCCTTTCTTCTTCACCATATTTGTCCTTTCTTCTTCACCATAATTGACCTTTCTTCTTCACCATATCTGTCCTTTCTTCTTCACCATATTTGTCCTCTCTTCTTCACCATATTTGTCCTTTCTTCTTCACCATAATTGTCCTCTCTTCTTCACCTTATTTGTCCTTTCTTCTTCACCATATTTGTCCTTTCTTCTTAGCCATATTTGTCCTTTCTTCTTCACCATATTTGTCCTTTCTTCTTCACCATATTTGTCCTTTCTTCTTCACCATATTTGTCCTTTCTTCTTCACCATATTTGTCCTTTCTTCTTCACCATATTTGTCCTTTCTTCTTCGCCATATTTGTCCTTTCTTCTTCACTATATCTGTCCTTTCTTCTTCACCATATCTGTCCTTCCTTCTTCACCATAATTGTCCTTTTTTCTTCACCATATTTGTCCTTTCTTCTTCGCCATATTTGTCCTTTCTTCTTCACCATAATTGACCTTTCTTCTTCACCATATTTGTCCTTTCTTCTTAGCCATATTTGTCCTTTCTTCTTCACCATATTTGTCCTTTCTTCTTAGCCATATTTGTCCTTTCTTCTTCACCATATTTGTCCTTTCTTCTTCACCATATTTGTCCTTTCTTCTTCACCATATTTGTCCTTTCTTCTTCACCATATTTGTCCTTTCTTCTTCACCATATTTGTCCTTTCTTCTTCACCATATTTGTCCTTTCTTCTTCACCATATTTGTCCTTTCTTCTTCACCATATCTGTCCTTTCTTCTTCACCATATTTGTCCTTCCTTCTTCACCATATTTGTCCTTTCTTCTTCACCATATTTGTCCTTTCTTCTTCACCATATCTGTCCTTTCTTCTTCACCATATTTGTCCTTTCTTCTTCGCCATATTTGTCCTTTCTTCTTCACCATATTTGTCCTTTCTTCTTCACCATATTTGTCCTTTCTTCTTCATCATATTTGTCCTTTCTTCTTCACCATATTTGTCCTTTCTTCTTCACCATATCTGTCCTTTTTTCTTCACCATATTTGTCCTTCCTTCTTCACCATATTTGTCCTTTCTTCTTCGCCATATTTGTCCTTTCTTCTTCACCATATCTGTCCTTTCTTCTTCACCATATTTGTCCTTCCTTCTTCACCATAATTGTCCTTTTTTCTTCACCATATTTGTCCTTTCTTCTTCACCATATTTGTCCTTTCTTCTTCACCATATCTGTCCTTTCTTCTTCACCATATTTGTCCTTTCTTCTTCACCATATTTGTCCTTTCTTCTTCACCATATTTGTCCTTTCTTCTTCACCATATCTGTCCTTTCTTCTTCACCATATTTGTCCTTCCTTCTTCACCATAATTGTCCTTTTTTCTTCACCATATTTGTCCTTTCTTCTTCACCATATTTGTCCTTTCTTCTTCACCATATTTGTCCTTTCTTCTTCACCATATTTGTCCTTTCTTCTTCACCATATTTGTCCTTTCTTCTTCACCATATTTGTCCTTTCTTCTTCACCATATTTGTCCTTTCTTCTTCGCCATATTTGTCCTTTCTTCTTCACTATATCTGTCCTTTCTTCTTCACCATATTTGTCCTTCCTTCTTCACCATATTTGTCCTTTCTTCTTCACCATATTTGTCCTTTCTTCTTCACCATATCTGTCCTTTCTTCTTCACCATATTTGTCCTTCCTTCTTCACCATAATTGTCCTTTTTTCTTCACCATATTTGTCCTTTCTTCTTCACCATATTTGTCCTTTCTTCTTCACCATATTTGTCCTTTCTTCTTCACCATATTTGTCCTTTCTTCTTCACCATATCTGTCCTTTCTTCTTCACCATATTTGTCCTTCCTTCTTCACCATAATTGTCCTTTTTTCTTCACCATATTTGTCCTTTCTTCTTCACCATATTTGTCCTTTCTTCTTCACCATATTTGTCCTTTCTTCTTCACCATATTTGTCCTTTCTTCTTCACCATATTTGTCCTTTCTTCTTCACCATATTTGTCCTTTCTTCTTCACCATATTTGTCCTTTCTTCTTCACCATATTTGTCCTTTCTTCTTCACCATATCTGTCCTTTCTTCTTCACCATATTTGTCCTTCCTTCTTCACCATAATTGTCCTTTTTTCTTCACCATATTTGTCCTTTCTTCTTCACCATATTTGTCCTTTCTTCTTCACCATATTTGTCCTTTCTTCTTCACCATATTTGTCCTTTCTTCTTCACCATATTTGTCCTTTCTTCTTCACCATATTTGTCCTTTCTTCTTCACCATATTTGTCCTTTCTTCTTCGCCATATTTGTCCTTTCTTCTTCACTATATCTGTCCTTTCTTCTTCACCATATTTGTCCTTTCTTCTTCACCATATTTGTCCTTTCTTCTTCACCATATTTGTCCTTTCTTCTTCGCCATATTTGTCCTTTCTTCTTCACCATAATTGTCCTTTTTTCTTCACCATATTTGTCCTTTCTTCTTCGCCATATTTGTCCTTTCTTCTTCACCATAATTGTCCTTTTTTCTTCACCATATTTGTCCTTTCTTCTTCGCCATATTTGTCCTTTCTTCTTCACCATATCTGTCCTTTCTTCTTCACCATATCTGTCCTTCCTTCTTCACCATAATTGTCCTTTTTTCTTCACCATATTTGTCCTTTCTTCTTCGCCATATTTGTCCTTTCTTCTTCACCATAATTGACCTTTCTTCTTCACCATATTTGTCCTTTCTTCTTAGCCATATTTGTCCTTTCTTCTTCACCATATTTGTCCTTTCTTCTTAGCCATATTTGTCCTTTCTTCTTCACCATATTTGTCCTTTTTTCTTCACCATATTTGTCCTTTCTTCTTCACCATATTTGTCCTTTCTTCTTCACCATATTTGTCCTTTCTTCTTCACCATATCTGTCCTTTCTTCTTCACCATATTTGTCCTTTCTTCTTCACCATATTTGTCCTTTCTTCTTCACCATATTTGTCCTTTCTTCTTCACCATATTTGTCCTTTCTTCTTCACCATATTTGTCCTTTCTTCTTCACCATATTTGTCCTTTCTTCTTCACCATATTTGTCCTTTCTTCTTCACCATAATCGTCCTTTCTTCTTCACCATATTTATACCATATTTAAGAATAAATATACCTATAACCAATGCGTGAAATCCTCCAAGTAGTCTTGATCCCATGGCACATGTCGCTGCCCCAGCCGCGTTGGTCCGAGTTCGAGCCCCGCACGAGGCATGTGGCAGCTCGTGTGTCACCCCCGCCTGACTTGGTTCACCAGGCGCTGACGATGTGGGGGGGGGGGGTAGCCCAATTGCCGGAGAACGATTCATTTCCACGCTCAACGACCCCACCAACAGCTAGGTTATTCGGGGGTACGATAAGCAGGTGATTATGAAACTATGATGAGTGAAAGAACGTTTACAATGCCTAATGCGGGACTCAAACCCACTTCAACGTTGACTTCTGTTTTTGAAGCGGTGCCTCAGTTGACTGAGCTACCGAGGGTGGCAAGCTTCTGAATCGTCTTATTTTTTATTTTGTTTTAAATGATATATAAATGCTGTTGGCCAAATGTTATTGAGTTTGACGATATTTCTCCACCTACTGATATTGTTTAGTGACCCACATAAGAATTATTCGATAATCGGGGGTTCTATTCCCATCATGGGTTCTATTCCCAGCATGGGTTGGTTCTTATCATTCTTATCTATTTGACATGCCAGTCAGCTATTGTCCAAGTGTAGTCAGGTTCAGCCGTAGCGCCCGATATCGCAAGGCGGGCGGGAGACCTGCTGGCTGGCTGGGGCAGGTGGTCGACTAGTCGCTCCTGCTGCCTGGCGGCGCGCTGCGTTGGTCGACTAGTCGCTCCTGGGGGCTCGCAGCGATGCCGTGCGTCCATCAAGCAGGACTGTCAAATCAGCTCGAAAACAATCAATGACATGTCGCTCAGTTTATCATCAAGTCTAATCACAAAATCATGGAACAACTGTGATTCAGTCCATCTACAGAAACATAATAATATGTTACAGGTCAACATACGTCTATTTGTAATACCTAGGCCTCTGATTGAATGGTAAAATTCCAACAGCAATTGTTCCCGCTCCCTTGTCTTAATTTCACAACAAATGACCACTGTTGTGTCATATATTGAAGCCATCCTCAGTTTAAAAACAAATGCATTGTCCGTTTTCACGTCTTTCGAATTTGATTTTGAGGTTATCTTTTTCCTCCGCCTTGTATCGCTGTACGTTGGGGGGCAGCCGCAGGAACACGAGGATTGGCCAACTGTACAGAAGTGAGAGGCCTAGGCCCTAGCGATGGTTGAAGTTGGCTGGGTTAGTGACTTCTGTACAGGTTGATGAGAGCCCGCATCTTGGCTGAAATCTCCAAATCTGGCTCTTCGAAATGCTCCACTCGAGCTTGATCTGCGTTGGAAAGTTTGGTTGTGAGTTGAAAAGTGGAGAGGGGACAATATTGAAAGGGTTCCAGTAACCATTGCCAGATGGGGGAGTTTTACATTCCATAATTTCGACAAAATCTAGTTAACGGTATATCACACATTTTGGCCAAGAAAAATGGGAAAACTGTAAAATACAAGCGAGTCAGGATTGAGGATTGATGGGCAAAGTTGAACTTGAAGATGTGCGTTTTTTTATTTATTTCCACTGTTATTTGGTAACCGGGAATTAAGCAATGAAAATCATCGAATAAGGCACACTTGGATTCAATTATGGCTCCATAGGCCCTAATCAAATTATTCTTCAATTTTTGATGAAGCCTATATATAGAGACATGTAAATGTAGCTTCTATTCTTTCTTTTTTTAACATTTAGAATAATGAAAAGTAGCACTTTGGTACATCTATTATTTTGAAACATCGTGTTTTGTAGCGCACCAACGTTTTGTAATGTAAAAACAGTACGGTACCCTTACAACCACTATATAGCGTACAATAGGTATTCAAGAGAAACACCCCAATTGATATTTTTTAGGAAAATAGTCTCCACAAGTGGGTTGAACCTACCGTCTGCATTTGCAACTGCACTTTTTTCCAAATTCCCCAACTAATTTCACCCGTTTACACCTCAATTGAAATAATTGTGGGAAAAATAGCATCTATAATGCTTCTATTCCGAATATAGCGTCTATATCGCCAATACACTGAAACGTAGCGGATTCAGACGTTTGTAGCGTTTTGTCACCTTTTCAAAAACATGATAGAACAACATCAAACCAATTGAAACATGAAGAAATATCAGAAAAACATGTGAAAAAGCACTTTTAAATTGCATAGCTCTCGGGTCATAGCAAATGCTATTTTTACATGTCTACCTATATATCTAATTGTGCGTGTATTATTTATTGATTGCATCTTAGCGCAAGTCCGTAGTGTTTGTAGTTGTTGCGAAAGTGCACCCTGTAAATCTGTCCAAGATGCGAGCTCTTGAGAAGTGGAAGTTGGGACAGTTGGTACTGACGTGTAACGCAATGTTTGTGTGTTTCAGGGCACGTCTGTCCTCTCGGCGGGGACCCAGGTGCTCCGAACGCTCAGCCTTCCTCAGAGCCCCAAGGCGACCACTCAGAGTACGTATATTACCAGAATAACTGTCACCAGATGAGCCAGACAAGGTCGTTAAAGTAGTTCTACCTTTGCTACTTTATCGACCCTGGTATATTCAAAAGCTCTACACACCTTGATGCATATAAATTTATTAAATATACTTCATTGTTAGGCAAATATTGAATCTAGAAAGCAGTGAATCTTGGCAAAATAATTCTGCCATTATTTCTATCTAAAAACCAAATAAAAACCATTTATTAACTTAATTTCTTGAAAATGGCTGGTTCAAATTGCACACAGAATTGTATTGATGTTTACCATTCACATGTGTGTACACATTCACAGAATTTTATTTTTAGAGATTTTATTTTTCAAATATTATTTGCTCAGCCTGATTTAATGAGGTTTTTTAGGAACTTTGAGATGGTATTTCTCAAAACTGGTTTAATCGATTCGCCCCAAAAACTATACAGTTCTTGGTTGGACAAGTTTGTGTGTAGAGAAAGGGTTTGATGTTGACCAGTCAAAGAAGGATTGAAGTCTTCGCATTCGCTCATCCAACGAGATGAGCTTACCAAGATTTCCATTTCATACAGGCCTATCTGAAACAATTGGGCTTTGTTCTTATGTTTTTTCTTTTTGTGATTTTGTGTATGTGGCGTACAAGTCGGGAAAAAATACCATCAACTTTGAAACTTTCACCCACATATTGATGTCATGCCAGAATGGGTTGGGATTGTTTTTCAGAGAAATTGTTCGAATGGTTTTTCCGAAAAAAAATTAGAAAATTAGGAAAATCTCCTCGAGTATAACCCGGATGGAAAATACTTGGAATACGAAAATTTTTCAAAAGCTTCCAAATTTTCACTGCATATGGAAAACACCATTGTGCATATTTTCTGTGACTTTCACAACAATCGGATGGGAAATAACTGAGGAAACGCGATAAAAGCACCGCTAGGCCTACGGGTATACATTTGATTGAATATTGGAATCAATTGGTTTTACATAGTGTATATGCGACAGGTTACAGCTCTATAAATATCAACAAGTTGCAGGTAGGGATTGTAAACGTTTGAAGCAATCCAAGGTGTATAGATGTGGATTGAGCGATGGAATATTTCCATCCCTCGGTTTCCCAGTCTATAAATACATATCACCGTTGGATGAGCGTAAGCACATCTCAGTTTCCACCCACTTGGGAACACATGTTCTTCTCGCTCTCCTGAGGTCAAATGATACACAAACTCTCGTGTAACTTGGCATGTACACGTATAAGCCATCAGCTAACGTGACACTGTGTAGTTTCTCAAGCCACTTCCAAGAAGAACCATTTGAAACTTTGACAGCTCCCATAACGGGCAAAAATAAAAATCCTTCAAATATACAGTATTCAAATTTTCTAGAATTAGGCCTAAAGGTATACCATTTGTAATTTTTGTATATCAATTGATTTTAAAAAGATCAAAAGGTAGAATCACTTGGGGCACATACTTATTAAAATGATCAGCAAGCACCGTTAAGTGAATTAGACCTGCATAATAATAATAATAATAATTTTATTTATTCAGTAGAACATGATGTAGTAGTACCCTACAGAGGTGTTGGACAAAGTAAAACCAGTTATAGAACATGTCAAGAATGTATTAAATACATCTATAATTATTTTGATAATATGGTTACAAAGTGTCCCGTCGTAAACAATCATATTGTAAATACTCGTTGATGGTGTAAGGGCATGGCTGAAGGAGGATGAAAGGCTGTGTCTAAACAGTTTCAAAAGTAGTCTATTGCTTTCAAGTAGATTTGGTATAAATATCTGGCTCGGCGTACAACACATGTGCCGCGGTTTCCTAGTTGATTCTTCAGCTACTGTCTTTCCAGTGTATCATCATTTCTGAAGACTACGGCTGCGGCCGAGAGCTCTGGTCAGGTGACGTATCGGGATATTTCGGCTGGTACCAACAGTGCAGCTAGTTCCACCAAAAGAATGCCACGGTGATAGGAAGCCAGTGAGCCACGCTCTACGCTTGCGCGCACCAAATGTACGTCAATGTTGGCGGCAAGACGTCGACTGGACCACGTGACTGGCTTCCTATCATCGTGGCATTCTAGTGGCACTGTTGGTACCAGCTTCCAACGCACGGACATAGCCCGATACAACAGCTAAACTATTATACACCGTGGAATAGCCCATGTTGAATTCTCTCTGCTTGTTTCTGAAGGATGGTGGTTAGTTCAACATATCGCTAGTCGCCACACATTCGAATACTTTTGCGCAAACAATTCAAATTGGTCCATTGCTCATAGTGACGTATGTACAGTCAACACGGGAGAGCGAGCGCAAGGCCAGCGGTCTGATCTCGTCCCGCAGGGTCTAAAGCTCTCCCTCAAGATGTGTCGAGGGTTGCGGAGGAGATAGTGACTTTACTCATTCGAAAACACGTTCCATTTCCTGAGTACTTCTCTGAGAACCAAAGATCGCTGCTCTATCTAGTGTTGTTTTGTAGAAACGGCTGACTAACTTGATGACAGCTGTTATTAGCTGAGCCGACGTGAACGTAAAGTTGGTTATCCACGCCGGATGGATAGTTGTTGAAATGTGGCTTGTGAGAGAGATGGGAAGTGAGGCTAACGCTGGTCTGTGCGTGCGTAGGATCTCCGCACGTCGTGGCCTTGATGCAGAACACGGCGATGAAGAGCGAGTCTCCCATCCTGCCCAAGACGATCCACATCGCCTCCAACCCGATGGTGCTGAGCTCCCAGCAGCGGCTGGCCGCCCAACACGTGCTGCCCTCCAACTCGCCCGCCAAGAACTACATCTCGCCCATCCTCGACCACAGCGGCTCTCGCAAGCGCCAGGAGTCGGAGAACGACTTCATGCCCGAGTTGTGAGTATCTAGCAGCCTCGCCTCCCTCGCTAGCTCAGTCAGCCGACGCACCCCCGCGTAACGTAGCTGCTCTGAAATAACAGCTGACCATCCTATCAAAACATGAGAAAAACTACTTCTTACAAATAAACAGATCTTGAGTTGACTGACGCAGAACCATCAAAGTGAAATTGATATTAAACTGATAAAAAGATAATTCAAAATATTTTTTCCTGTTTTTTCCCGTGTGCTGTATAAGTAACCAATAACGCTCGCTAAATACGGGAATGCCGCAAAAATGATTGTTAAGTTTTGAAACTTGCCAAAGTTATTGTTCAAACTGGTGAGCATGTCATCAGATAGTTGTCAAGTTTTGCCGTTTGATTATTATCAACGATTTAGCTGTCTGAAAAATTTTTCAAAGTTTTATGCGATTATAAATAAATCTGTATCGATAGAACGGCAAGACTTGAGAAAATTCTAATTATCTGATGACATGCCCAATAGTGTGAACAACAACTTTGGCAAGTTTCAAAACTCCACAATCATTTTAGCGGCATTCACGTATTTAGCGGGCGTTTATTGTTAAATGGCAACACACGGGAAAAATTGTTTATATTATTTTTTCATCACTTTAATTTCAATTCACTTTCATGGTTCTGCATTAGTTATCTCAAAATCTAGTAATTTGTCAGAAGTAGAAATTCTCATTTTTAGAAGGGATGAATAGCCCACAAAATAACCTCCTCCTTGTCGATGCACCTGCTAGACATGAGTGCATGTCGTATGTGACTGCGACGTATTGTTGTCGCGTCACGTTGGTGGTTAGAGGAACGTTTACTCTCGTGCGCTGACCAATCAGAGAGCGACTTTCTCCCGGTTACATGTAGACCTACACATGCTACATGCGTTGAGAGATCGAATCGGTTCATCTTTGCTTCTGTTTTCTTCTTGCGACTGCGCTGAGACCAACAATACAGCACGATATTCACCACAGCCAGGCTTATTTGTTGAGCTGTCGGAATCAACTTTTCGACTTCTATTCATAAACTGGTCTGCACGAGATATTATATCAGTTTTCAAACTCTTATTTAGTTAATTAATGGTCCAACAGTATATAGAAGCTCATATAGCTTGATTGGATTCACATATGTAGCCTATATGATGTAAGCTTGAATATATTTTTTTTGTGGTGGCATTTATAACCACAATTTGAAGTCTATAGGTACGTTTACTCTCGAGCTTTGTGCTACGAGCAACATGCTTTGTGCTACCGGCAACATGCGCTCAGCGCACACAAATCTGTTTAGGCCTACTGTCGAGCTCCGTGACGACGCTATAGTTGAACTTCAAATTGTGGTTAAAATGTTACCACGAAAAAATATTTAAATCTGGACCATATTTATCCAGTCAATCTATATGAGCTTCTTAATACTGTTGGACCATTAAGAGCCCGCATCTTGGACAGATTTACACGGTGCACTTACGCCACATATATCTCAAGAACTACAAACACTACGGACTTACGGTAAAATGCAATGAATAAACAATACCCTCACGATTGGATATGCTTAATCGAAAATTGAAGAATAATTTTATTTTGGAGCAATAATTGAATCAAAATGTGTCTAATTTGATGGTTTTCATTGCTAAATTTCTGGTTACCGAATAATAGTAGAAATAAATTACAAACGCACATCCTTAAGTTCAACTTTGCTCATCAATATTCAAAATCCTGATTTGCCTGTAATTTCACAGTTTTCTCAAATTCCTTGGCCAAAATGTGTTATGTAACTAGATTTGGTCCAAATTTTGAAATGAAAAACTCCTCCATCTAGCGGTAGTTACTGGAACTCTTTCAATATTATCCCCTTTTCACTTTTCAACATACAACCAAACTTTTAAACGCACATCAAACTCGGGTCGAGCAATTTGAAGAGAAACAGGTTCAGCTAAGATGCGGGCTCTTAATTACCCAAATAAGAATGTCAAAAACTGATTCACTATCTCGTGCATGAATAGCAGTCCAAAGTTGGTTCTGACAGTTCAAAAAACAAACCTGGCCGTGACGAATTGTGATTGACGCATTGCTGGTCTCAGCGCAGTTGCAAGAAGCAAATGAACAGAGTCGATCTCTTGGCGCATGTCACACGTGTGCATGCGACTGGGAGACCGTAAGTGTGCCGAGCAGAAGAGTGACGTGACGTTTGGTTCCAGCAGCAAGCGCCGCAAGACGGACAAGGTGGGCAAGGGCCTCAGGCACTTCTCCATGAAGGTGTGCGAGAAGGTGCGCAAGAAGGGCACGACGTCCTACAACGAGGTGGCCGACGAACTGGTCGCAGAATTCACAAACCCGTGTCTTATGAACTGCCCCAAGGATCAAGTGAGTAACATTTCACTTGTAACATTACATTCATTTCAATTAGGGTTGCCAATCGATATTGAATACTTCAATCGTTTTCCGATATCAAGGTTTCGATTCAATATCGAGATCAACTATTTGATTTTCGATTAATTTGCTATGGAAAGTGGATTTGATATCACAGCCATTCCAAGTTACGGGTGTGACCAATCGTACACAGTTTTACTATATTAATTGGATAAAAACAATAGTTATTCTCTGTAGTTAGTTTCTCAAAATCATTCATAAGTTGGATATGTGGCTTTAGAACTAGAAAAAAAAATAAAAGTCCATGAAACATTCTTAGATTCATCTGTAGAAAAATAAATTGTATTGTTACGGGTGTTACTAGGATATGACATGACTTTCCAAGCTCTTGGTGAAAAGTGCAAAATTCTGTGAAGCTATATACTTATTTACAATAATCTATTTTTTTCCTTAAAGTATGGTACTTTATCAATTGATATTGCTTTTTACCAACTTTCAAACACGTTCCTTCTAATGCTACAATTTTTCAAAATCTGTGTTACGGGTGTGACAGAGTGTTACGGGTGCTACACGTGCAAACAAAAACCCAGCTAAATGTAGCTTCAAATATTTTTTAATTGTTTATTACAATGTATGACAATTCTGAAAGTTGACCCAAAGTTGAATTAGTTGTTGAACTGGAATTGTCCTCTGTTGTTAATGAGTTTGGGAGTATCAACTCGAAGCAGCGAAATCAGCGAAATTGTCTCGCACGATTCTTCCTTCTTTTACCCATAGTCTCAAGTTGATCTAAAATTGAAATATCATCACCAATATTAAGTTACTACATTCTGCAAAGCTATACACTGAACTATCATTCTAGACACACCCGTAACGTACAAGTTGTAGCACCCGTACACAATTAAAATATGTACACAAACATTTTACAAAAAAAAGTTTTATAGGTTATGTTTGGCCATGTTCTTAACTCAAAGGATCAGAAGTTTTTTTTTTCTTACTACAATATAAATCTTACAATAGTAATAAATGCCTATTAATGTTACGGGTGTGACAAACGGTTTTGTGTTTTTATAATTCACTACATTAAATATTACTTTATACACTTACATTATATTTTCTTCTTGAAATCTGCAGTTGATAGCATATGCCTCTAGGTAGTACCAATTGAAGGTTTCTGAAGCACTTTAGATGGCTGTGAATGAGCTGGGTTGGATTCCTACATTTCGTCTTCAATTTTTGAATGAAACAAACTATCTACTCACTTACACAAATTGGGAAAACTATATCACTTACAAGAAAAATAATTATGTACAAAGATTCACCATTCATTTATCTTCAATTTGACATATAGCGCACATTCCTAGGACAATTTTGAAAATTCAATCATCATGTCAGCATTTAGCCAGAATGGCTGATCAGACAAATAAACAGCGGACTATCGGTTGTGTGTCAGGTTGGCCATATCTCCGACATGTGTGTTTACACTCGCGGTCCTCTGTGTCCAGGACCGGTCTTTCAGCTGCTGGCTCGGTTATCACCACTATGAACATCATCTCACAACGTGTTTTCCTAGTTGTGGTGAATGTGACCAGCCGAGGTGTGTTTGTTTGCAGCAGTACGACCAGAAGAACATCCGCCGCCGCGTGTATGATGCGCTCAACGTTCTGATGGCCATGAACATCATCTCGAAGGAGAAGAAGGAGATCCGGTGGCTCGGCCTGCCGACCAACTCGCTGCAGGAGGTCATCAACCTCCAGAAGGACAAGCAGCGACGTGTGGACAGGATCCGCCAGAAGACTCAGCAGCTCCAAGACCTGATCCTCCAGCAGATCTCGTTCAAGAACCTGGTGGAGCGGAACCGGCTCCACGAGCAAGAGGCGGGCGTCCCGGCCGTCAACTCCGCCATCCAGCTGCCATTCATCATCATAAACACCAACCGCCAGACCGTCATCGACTGCAGCATCTCCAACGACAAGTCAGACATTTCACTATCTCTCTCTAACCCAGATAGGGCCCTCGTCTTCCTCACTACCACCATCCCCTGTTTCTTCTCTCTTCCACGAGTTACCTTCATCGTTCTTTATCCTCCCACCGTCTCTTGTCTCCCCCTCTCCCCCCTGCCACCTTTCTCTCGGTCTTCCAACTCTTCTCTCAGCTCCATTGTTTTCTGCCACCTCAAACATTGCTCTCGGTATTCTCTACATTTCCATTCTCCGCATATGCCCGTACCACCTAAGTCTCTCCCTTTCCAATTTAAATGATAACCTTTCCACTCCCACTTCCTTCCTTATATCACTGCTTCTCTTCTCCTCCAACTTTGACACTCCTGCTACGCTCCTTACAAACTTCCTTTCTGCTGCCTCAATTCATTTTTATTCTCTCCAGTTGATTGATCATACAACTGCTATAATATGATTAGACGAGCTTTAGAGAGAATTCAATTTGACATACTGAAAAAAATTGGTGTTCGTTTTTATGTTTTTTTGTGTTTTTTTGTGTTTTTTTGTCGGTTCTCCACAGGTCAAACGGCTACAGCTATCAACTTCAAACTTTTCTTCATAATGGTTCCTCATCTAACTTAGATCTGTATAGTTTTGTGGCATTATCAGATCGTAACTTTTTTTATGAATTTAAGAAATTTCAAAAATGCCCATTACAATAACACGGCGGGAAAAAAAGAAAATATTTTTATTTTCCAAAAAAAATGAAACTCCGCGTGAAGTTGATTTACATTTTGATACACATTTGTGAAATGTTTTAGCTTGATCGGGTGAGCCATTTCGAAGACAAACCATAAAATGTGCTAAATTATTATCACTCGAAGCAGTTTTTACCCATTTGAGCCATTTCTAACTTAAATGTCACCCAATTGGCGAATGTAGGCAAAAGTTTGGCAAAGAAGTCGACATACTATTACTTTCCGCTCGTCTAACAACGCATAGGCCTATATGGCGTTTTCCTAGTATATATAAACAGACGTGAACACATAATACTTCCCATAGTATTATAATACATTCTAGTTATACAAATAAAAAAATAATACATAATATATTCTAGTTAAACATTCTAATTTGGAACTTAGATAGACCTGAGAAATGAAATATTCATAGAGAGTAACTGTGATGAAGTTATATATAAAATGAATTTTAAAAAAATGGATGGTGATGATAATGCGAGTGTATAATAAACATGAGAGTACGAAATCAACCCTTTTACACTTTGACGTCGAATTTTATTGCATGTCGTAGCGATAAATCTAAGAAATAATGTGAATATGAGACGCACTCCAGAACATTTTTATCCGTTATTACAATTATGTGAGTAGACTGCGTTGTAGTACCCATGTTTAATAATAGAGTACCGGTATGTTGAACCCAATATAAGTGAAGGCCACGTGATGAACTTGTTGCTTGTTCCAGGTCCGAGTACCTGTTCAACTTCGACGACAAGTTTGAGATCCACGACGACATCGAGGTGCTGAAGAGGATGGGCATGGTGATGGGACTGGACCGGGGCGAGTGTACTCCTGAAGACGCGCTGCGGGCCAAGGCGATGGTGCCCAAGTCGTTGTCAGCCTACGTCGACCGTAAGGCCACATCTTCCTTCACACACACTCGGAACCATCAAACTAGAGCCGTTATATGACAAACCAAACGAAATGTGTTGATTACTCTAGGGATAACATCGATTAATCGAGAATCGATTAAGAATCGATTCTGATGTAAAACGATTCTCAAATCAAAAAATCGATTTTTAAAAAAAAATCTTTTTTTTTCGGTTCAGTGCTGTACTTCTTCACGTCGCAATAAGTGCTCATTTCGTTGTCCATATTATTCTGTATTGTTGAGATACCGGTATTACTATCTGGACAAAAGCCATCCCTTCGGTTACGTCTGACAGCCGAACGTTGACGGAAATACCCAAATGGTACAGTACAGTTCAAAGAAGTCTCTAGCAGCTATTTTTCACGTGAACGCCTTGGGAAGGTTGAAAAAAATTCAAATCACACTACTTTTTTTGAGAAAGAATTTTTTTTTCAAATTTTTTTTTTTTTCAAAATCGATTTTTAATCGATTCTGGAGCATAGAGAATCGATTCCCCATTTTGAGAATCGATGTCATCCCTAGATTACACCAACTACTGATTATCCTATCATTGATTGCTGAGTTTTCCGACAGCAGCTGTACTCGCTGTGCCGAGTTATTTTCCCAAATCTACAATAGTTTGTACTAATGATTCCAGATGCTACATTAGGGATTATTTTGACAACCACAGGAAAAAGATCACGGATGAATATAAAAAAATGGAACGGTGATGGAAAATCAGATGGGGCATGTCGGACCCGGTTCGATCCCCGCCACCGTCCATCTTTACAGGGGTTGTTCGTGGTTTCTCTCTGTAGTCTAGGCTAATGCTAGGATGGTTCTCACAATACAGGCCACGACTGCTTTCTTCCCACTACCCATAAAAGCCTTCATCTCATCAATCATTCATCCGACACCAATAGATCTTAGTCATCATTACAGTGCGTCGTTAAACCCAATATAAAAATTTAAAAAATACAAAAATCAGATGGGTAATTCATATATACCGTACTGATCACGTTTTCTAGGCCAAGGTTGAGTAGGCCTAGGAATTGCCGTGGGTGCTTTGATATCATCTTCATGCTCACTAGTGAATACATTATTACTGTTATCGATACTTGAGGTTGGATTCATGTGTCGGGAAGAGTTTCTCATTATCGGTTGAACAAAGCATATTATATCGCCGAGTCGGTCGATCAACATCCGCCATTTTCACTCGACTCAGAATCAGTTTGTTCGTTGACAAAACTTCCGTCTGAATATATATATATCTCAAACCCAGATAACCGATTAAATTGGGCCAGGGGGTGTTTCCACCAGTTTTTCTAGGGCAGACTTCTCATATCAATCGGTTCCTGCCAGTTCCGACTTCTTCCTCCTCTTCTTCACTACTGCTATCCTCTGTTTCTTCTTCTTCCATCTACGAGTTCCCTCCATCGTTCTCTATTCTCCCACCATCTCTCGTCTTCCACTTCTTCCCATTTTTCTCCTCGGTTGACTACCCCGAACTTGACTCCCTCTTGCCACCTTTCTCTTGGTCTTCCAACTCTTCTCTTAGCTCCATTGTTTTCTGCTATCTCAAACATTGCTCTTGGTATTCTCTCCATTTCCATTCTCCGCATATGCCCGTACCGTCTGAATAACGAAAAAAATGAAGTTGCTAACTGCCGTTTACAGTTTGGTAGAAAATGATGAGTCTAGCGCGGAATTGAAGACAGAATATTGCGTGTGGCAGTTGAGAGGTTGAAGACAATATCATTGGTAACCAAGAGTGACAACAAGTAACCCCCTAGTTATCACTCCCGTCAACAAATGTATTACCTATTGTCCCGAATATAAGCCGAGAGTTTTTATAGAAATTTCAAGCTCAAAAGTCACCTTCGGCTTGTATGCAAATTTTGGCCTATAATCGGTCAAAAATACGTTTTTTCTCATATTAATTGAGCGTACTTCACCCGTACACTCATAACAACGGAATCGACAAGAAACTGCGAGATTCCACTAAAACACGTTTAATAAATGTTTTATCATGAAGAAGCATCATTTTCCCAATTCCCATCATTTTCATTCGACTTGCGTATAAGCACGTTGAGCTGTTGGCTGCATGGTGTATCATCTACTGTGTGTGGTCTGACCTTGACGAGCACTCGTAGACTGCTGCCACTCGTTCGTCCGACTCGAGACGGCCGAGCGCCAATTGACGATAGCGTGAGGCTCCTCTCACTGGTTTCTCACAAGTAGTTTCGGCCAGCGGCATAGCTTTCTCTTGCGCGCAATACAAAATTCTACCCCGGAAGAGTGATGGTTCACGTAGAAAAGGAGAGGATTCCTCTTTTCAATTAGGCCTATTGGTCTAAAAGTTTGGGGGGTCCGCTTATATTCGGGACAATACAGTCATTGTGAAGTCAAACCCAACTTCTGTGCAAAGTATGCTTGATTTAAATTAAACTAATTGAAACCTAGCTATCCATCGTTTTTCAAGGTGACAGAAAAACTGAACCATCCATACAGGAAAACGATTCAACTAGGAAAATGTAACGTTGGTTGTATGGGAGTAGGATGGGACGAGGAAAACGATGCGTAGCGGTTAGCGTCAGGGTGTACGAGTGCGGGTCAGGTTCGAATCTCGAGCATGGGAGTAGGATGGGACGAGGAAAACGATGCGTAGCGGTTAGCGCAGGGTGTACGAGTGCGGGTCAGGTTCGAACCTTGAGCATGGGAGTAGGATGGGACGAGGAAAACGATGCGTAGCGGTTAGCATCAGGGTGTACGAGTGCGGGTCAGGTTCGAACCTCGAGCATGGGAGTAGGATGGGATGAGGAAAACGATGCGTAGCGGTCAGCGTTAGGGTGTACGAGTGCGGGTCAGGTTCGAACCTCGAGCATGGGAGTAGGATGGGACGAGGAAAATGATGCGTAGCGGTCAGCGTCAGGGTGTACGAGTGCGGGTCAGGTTCGAACCTCGAGCATGGGAGTAGGATGGGACGAGGAAAACGATGCGTAGCGGTTAGCGCAGGGTGTACGAGTGCGGGTCAGGTTCGAACCTCGAGCATGGGAGTAGGATGGGACGAGGAAAACGATGCGTAGCGGTTAGCGTCAGGGTGTACGAGTGCGGGTCAGGTTCGAACCTCGAGCATGGGAGTAGGATGGGACGAGGAAAACGATGCGTAGCGGTTAGCGTCAGGGTGTACGAGTGCGGGTCAGGTTCGAACCTCGAGCATGGGAGTAGGATGGGACGAGGAAAACGATGCGTAGCGGTCAGCGTCAGGGTGTACGAGTGCGGGTCAGGTTCGAACCTCGAGCATGGGAGTAGGATGGGACGAGGAAAACGATGCGTAGCGGTTAGCGTCAGGGTGTACGAGTGCGGGTCAGGTTCGAACCTCGAGCATGGGAGTAGGATGGGACGAGGAAAACGATGCGTAGCGGTCAGCGTCAGGGTGTACGAGTGCGGGTCAGGTTCGAACCTCGAGCATGGGAGTAGGATGGGACGAGGAAAACGATGCGTAGCGGTCAGCGTCAGGGTGTACGAGTGCGGGTCAGGTTCGAACCTCGAGCATGGGAGTAGGATGGGACGAGGAAAACGATGCGTAGCGGTCAGCGTCAGGGTGTACGAGTGCGGGTCAGGTTCGAACCTCGAGCATGGGAGTAGGATGGGACGAGGAAAACGATGCGTAGCGGTCAGCGTCAGGGTGTACGAGTGCGGGTCAGGTTCGAACCTCGAGCATGGGAGTAGGATGGGACGAGGAAAACGATGCGTAGCGGTCAGCGTTAGGGTGTACGAGTGCGGGTCAGGTTCGAACCTCGAGCATGGGAGTAGGATGGGACGAGGAAAACGATGCGTAGCGGTCAGCGTCAGGGTGTTCGAGTGCGGGTCAGGTTCGAACCTCGAGCATGGGAGTAGGATGGGACGAGGAAAACGATGCGTAGCGGTCAGCGTTAGGGTGTACGAGTGCGGGCCAGGTTCGAACCTCGAGCATGGGAGTAGGATGGGACGAGGAAAACGATGCGTAGCGGTCAGCGTTAGGGTGTACGAGTGCGGGTCAGGTTCGAACCTCGAGCCGAGGGTTGTAAAGAAAGTGTGCTGCGCCTGCAAGTCTGAAATGTTCTCTGCTTGTTCTACTCTAGCAGGGACTTGCTTGCTCGCCTTTATTCATTTGTGAAGGATGATATTTATTTTATTTTATTATTTTATTTGAGAATAACAGCTTTGGAACATGGGTATTATATAAATATATACAGTGTTAAAGTATGTGTTCATAATACCACGTCTCACTCTTCCGGTGGCTGGTGGCTTACTACTAAAAATATTTATGACTAAAAGTAGTACAGTAGTTATGAGATGGTATGATATGAGAGATGACAGTGTGGGTACGTTTTCTCTTCTGCTTTGTGCCACGCGCAACATGCTTCGTGCCACGCGCAACATGCTTTGTGCCCCGCGCAACATGCGCTCAGCGCACGAATACCTTTACTGTTGAGCGCTGTGACAACGCCATACTTGGACTTCAAATTGCGGTCATGTTAACATGATTTCAACTTCCACCAAATGTATCCAATCGAGCTATATGAGCTTCTAAGTACTGTTGGACCATTAACTAGCCAAATAACAGTGTCAAAAACTGATATAATATCTCTTGCAGCCTGGCTTATAAATAGGAGTCGACCAATAGGTCCGACGGCCTCCCTCGGTAGCTCACTCAGCTGAGGCACAGATTCAGAAACTGAGGTCACCGTTGAGCGTGGGTTCGAGTCCCGCACAAGGCATGGGTTTTTGTAAACGTCCTTTCACTTGATCAACTCACAGCGTTTCATATTCACGTGCTCATTCGTACCCCCGTTTAACCTAGCTGTTGGTGGGGTCGTCGAGCAAACAATAACCATCAGTCAGTTGGCTCTGTCAATTCAGACTAGTAAACAAAACTTTCCGTTGCAACAGCGCATGTTGTCCGTATGTGACGAGGCACGAGAGTGAACGTACCTCGAGAGAACAGGTGCTAACCTAACGTCGGGTCCGTGTGTTTCAGAGCTGGGCCAGGGCGCGGTGGACAGTGGGCTGCCGGGCATGGAGCCGGGCCCCAGTGGCGTCACCGTGGCGGACGAGCTGGATCTCGAGCTGTCGCGCCAGTCTTCGCACACCTCGCTGTCCGACCCCCTCTCCCCCTCCCTCCACGACTTCTCCGACGAAGAGTCCGACGTCTCCAGCGACCTCGAGGTCAACTAGGACATGTCACTGCCTTGGGATCTGATGACCTGTTTCCGGGCACCAAGTCGGGGTTTCTGACTCGACAATGACCCTGATTGGGATTGCTGCGTGACGTAGGGGCTCGGCAGGTTCAGTGCTCAACAGACAGCGGTCTGACGTATGATTGTAATTTGTCCGCCAATGTACCCGGTATAAAACTGGTTTAAACAATCGGGTGCTCCGGCCTTGGCTCAATCCCAAACTCGGTGTCGACGCATATATTACAATGTTTTTACATTTTTGTACTTGCCACGGTTTGTTTGAATGGGACTGCGGTCGTGCAACAGTGTCGCCCGCGTGTGTGTGTGCGTGCGTCGTCATGGTAACGCGCCTACCAGTACAGTCCAAGAGGTGGCTGCCTCTCGCAACCTGGCTATTCAAACAAACACAGAAGTAGAGTTTGGTGAAACTTTATAACCGGATTGAAATAACGTGCTGTTGTTTCATTTCACTCTCGGAGATGGATCAGCTTTAGTTGCTAGAACCAAATAAGGGACGGTGGCAGTTTTAGTCTGCCACAGAGTTATATTCAGTGTGTAAATAATTCATTTTGTTTCGGGAAATTGTGTAGAATTGGTATAGTAAAAGAATCAAATGACTTGGACACGGGTCAGGCAGGAAACTTGACAGTTTATGTTGTAGATATTTTTCAATTGTTGCTGTTAACGTGTTTTCGAGGTATGTTTGTTGGAAGACGGTGTTACACGTAATGATTGATAGAGTGCAGTGCGGTGCGCACTGGCTATATAGTACAGCGACGGGGAAACAAGTTATTCATCTGGTAAAATGTTACAAATGTACAAATCTTCATGTTTTATTTTAGCCTAATTCAGTGAGACCATCTGGCGGCGTATGAACGGGTCAGTTTGGTTTCAGTGGGGAAGTGTTGTGTACGGTAGACAACAAAAAGTTGTCTTTTTTTTACATATGCTTTTGCCCAATATTATCTAGTTAAAACTAAGTAGCCTAACAAAAATTAATGACCGGTATATGGCTTGAACCAATTTGTTTCTGTTCAAGTATTGAAATGGTTAATGCGTACCCGACGGTGGGTACGCGGGTCGTGTGGCGAGGTCATTCACCTCGGGCAACACAACTTGAGACTCGCCCAGTCTGGTAGCAATAACACAGTCATGCACCGACGGTGGGTACGCGGGTTGTGTGGCGAGGTCATTCACCTCGGGCAACACAACTTGAGACTCGCCCAGTCTGGTAGCAATAACACAGTCATGCACCGACGGTTGGTACGCGGGTCGTGTGGCGAGGTCATTCACCTCGGGCAACACAACTTGAGACTCGCCCAGTCTGGTAGCAATAACACAGTCATGCATGAAATCATCAACTCAAGCTAACCAAATCAGTATTTTAGACAAATTATCAATTCAATTTAAATAACATGCAAGCCATGTTGCCTAATCAGTCAATCCAATTTTGTGCACCTCCTATGTGCCTTGCACAGACAGTACCAATGGCAACCTTGCGTAGAGGTGTGATTCATCATAACGGTTACTTGGCCAGTTGAACCATAAGCAGATCATCTGTTTGCTAGTATGCTGTTGATGGGGTGACTGCGGCAGTGCCAGAGAGACTCGCTGCTTACACCTGCTGGGCACAGTTGAAACAAGTGCTTGATCCAACCACATCACTGTGCAGTGCATCCTGGGCACTAAGAGTAGCAGGTCAAGTAAAGCCGCACTCCATGTACAGTCTTTGAACTAAATAGCGGTAAAATTTGCATACAGTTTATTTAAATTCAAATTTGATGAAGAAAATGATATGACCGTGAGAATACATGGACATGCCGTATGAAATGGTTCAGAATGTTTGTTTGTCAGACCAACTGGAATTGCTAATAAAAGTACTACGATTATAATGACCAACATGGTGTGTAGAGAATGATCATCTTTCCCATTTGCTCGTATTCCCCACCCTTGCCTCTAGGTCTAGAACCTTCCTTTGATTGCACGAAGAGGTCTAATGAAAGATCTTGTTGATCCAATTGAGGAAACAACATTTTTAGGGTTGTGAAAACTTTGTTTTTAGCTCCAAGTTGAAACTCAAAGTTTGTGAATTTCAAACTTTTTCATACGTTAGCACCTCTAACACATCAAAGGACAGTTCTTCTTTCACTCATTGTACTGACAAATTCCAAGAATGTTTCCACATCTTTTGCCAGTTCAAGCAGAGCCAAAGAGTTCAAGATGGTGCACAGCCTTTGAGCCTTTGGCGAGAAAGTTTGTTTCCAAACTGTTAGCACAGCCCTATACATTACATGCTGCAAACCCTCAGCGTTGAGATTCTCCGTCGTGGTCAGTATCTCGGATGTCGACAAGTAGCACGATAACCACTTGATTTGCGTTGAGAGCCAGAGTTGGGAGTTTCCAACTATTCCATACGGCCCGTCAATTAGGTACGTCACATGTCATAGCAGAGGCATGACATTTTAGCAATAGCTATCAGCGCTGTAGGATTGTCACCTGAAACGATGATATTTAGTGTTTTCTTCATGTTTTGTGATGTTCAGAACAATTCAAGACCAAGTTCTTTCTTGCTATTTGAAGCGATATATGACTTGAAACGACGGATTGAAAGATCAATATTTACAAGAAATGAGCGCTTTTTGTGAGAAAATAGTAATTTTCCTAAAAACATTGTCAGTTACACTCATTTTTTTCAAAATTAGGTTCAAGTGCCATGTAAACTGGAAATCTTCAATTCTAATTCGTTTGAATAGAATATGTATTCGTTAACATTCGTTGGCCTGTGGCACTCGCTTACTATGCTCTTTTCTTCTGTGAAGTTCAATTAGCGTTTCAATGTGGGGCATATCGACGTAAATGTATAAACGTACTGTCTTCTCAGAACTTGCTCACTGCTCAAGCTGAGAATAATGTCAAAAATAGCTTCTAATACAAATAGCTTCTAAAACTGAAAGACGCTTATCTGCGGCGGAAAGTTATGGTCGCAGACAGCGCAGTCCTGGTGTTGAATGAAGTTCATTAGTTTTAAATCATTAAAATGGGGTGGTAAGATTGCCCTTGTAGTGCCCCGTCCAAACGATCCTACTTTTCATCCATAGCCTTAATTGGGGAACAATGATTTTGTATCAAGTTTCGATGTTATAAAAAAAAAAAATGCATGCGTAGGCTTACATTATTCTTTCTCGGAACCTTCACATTTGTCCAAAGACTTTGCTCATTTGTAATTCTACTGATGCTATGAAACGCTATTTCTGGAATAGCCAATGCTATAATTTCATGCCTCCACACAACATCTTAGCCAATAGGAAAACGAGATATCGACGTTTAGGAGGCCTTCGAAGAACTGCACGCGCGACATGGCAGGCTGTGTATTACCTCTATGCAAAACAATACAAATATAACCGTACATTTTAGCTGTCAAATTGATTGTACAATGTGAAATACAATGATATGGAATGAAAAGAGCGTTTGAAATTATTGTTGGCGTAGTATACAATATTTAAAACATGAAATTGCTACTAAATCATACCATTATATGATGTGAAAACAGCTGAACTTCTTCTTTGCTTGGCATATTTCAAACAAGAAAGACTGCCGCCATTTTTTACTGAATGTGGCAGTTCTCGGGGTCTTGTCGATGGTCAAGTTGCCATAGAGAATCACGCTAGGTAAAGTTATCAACTGAAAACCTAGTTTTCAATAAAAGAGTTTCTCGTTTATTAGATGAGCGTAGCAAAGTCTCCATCCCACTCTTATAGGGCATTGTCTGTTTTTTTTTTTTTTTTTTTTTTGTGGGCACTGCACAGGTCGCAGGGTTTGACTGATCAACATGAAACTTTTTTTTCAGATGCAAACTTATCCAACTTAAAACTGTCTAGTTTTTGGTATGAATCGGTTGGACAGATTTTGAAGAAATATCATCTCAAAGTTTCTAAAAACCCCATAAGATTAGTCTGGGTGAAAAAATTTGAAAAATAAAATCTCTTCAAATGAGATGAAATTTTCTGTAAATGTGTTAACATGATCGATACACATTATCACAATTTTGTATGCAATTCGGATCAGCCGTTTTGAAGAAAATAATTCAATTATCTGTTTTTATTCATCGAATATCATTATGGAAATTAAAGCAGATTCAGGTTGCCGAGATTCACTGCTTTCTAGATTCGATATTTGCCCAACAATGAAGTCTTCTTTATATGCATCAAGGTGTGTGGAATACCAGATTCGATAATATAGCAAGGGTAAAACTACTTTAACGACTATTATACCTTATTCAGATATCTCGCTCATCTTACAACGCATATTTCGCATTTGCCTAGTACATTTATTACATTTATAAGTTTTATCCAACCCACATGCTCCACATGTTGAATAGTTTCACTAATAACTTTTCCACATCGATACATTTTTTCAGTCTGGTCCCCTGAAAAACGTATAAGAGAGGTTCCACTGTACGTGCTACGAGATTATTGTGAACAAACGCTTTAGCGGGGTAAGCAACCTGTTAATAGCGCCCATGACTATCAATAACGTAACGGGATAAGCAACATGGCGGTTTCCTTTCGCACCATGCGTATATCAAAGGGATGCCGCCTCACAAATAATATGATGATTTGCTAGTATTATTGTATGTTGATCTATACAAGTAATGGATGTAATGCAATCTGTGAATCCAGCTCTTCCCAACTGCATTAAGCAATATTGGAATAAATTTCATTTGAATTGGCCAATCTAAATTTAAAATACATCTGTAGAAGCATTTAGACCCCTAATTACTCATCATCTATGAGAAAGATCAGAAACAATGCAAGTATACAACTATGTACTATACATTGAAATACGGGCCTAATACGTACGATTTGATTTGAAATTGCGAATCTCAGAAATGTACACGAAAGCGCGCTGATTCCATCATGGTGAAAACGGCCTAATGTTAAAAGGATAGGACTTACGCCATGTTGCTTATCCTGTTGGGTTATTGATAGTCATCGATAGCACGCAAGCAGTCAGCGTAAAACTCTGCATGTTAAATAGTTTCATTATCAAGTTTTCCACGTTAATACATTTTTCATTCTGGTCCCCTGGAAAACGAATAAGAGGTACCACTGTACGTACTACGAGATTATTGTGTTGTTTACTTGTGAACAAGCGCTGTAGCGGGGTCACGACCCTGTGGATAGCACCAAGCAGTCAGCGGGACATTACACTGTGAAGACTAGTCTGGGTCGATAGGATGAGGAGAATAAGTCTTGTCCAACACATCATGTATTCAAATTTCACCTTTTTAATTGAATAAAATCTGATATATCACCGTCTTCACACTTGTTGAACTAATAGAATGTTTACAATTACACGGTACCCTACATTGCACCGGGTGACAGGAGACTCAGTTAAGATCCTCGTCATCGTAGAGGTCATCGAAAGCTGAAACAGATGAAAATAAAATGTTTGAGCACGGGCTAGCAACCTCAAGGTTCTAGAAAGACTGCTGATGTTGATCTTGCACCTGGTCTATTCAAGTACCAACCCACTACTTGATCACCTCTCTCCTGTGGTACCAACGCAGTTCGCTAGACAGCGCTACAGGCATACTGGATTGTGCTGCTACTGAGCGGTCACCAGAGCTGTTCTCTGGTTGGTTCTGCAGCTCAAGTCAGATGCGAGAGACTGGGTACTCCCCCCCTCGCAGCGATCTCGCTTCAGAGCGTTACCCTAGCCTGGTAGTGTGTGGCTAGCGCATACTTCCCCTTACACCACCACCGCCACAATACATCACGCACGGTTATTCATGCAACCAGTAATTCATTGTGTATTACGTGACTGATATCTTTGTGACAAGATCAATAGTCAAAATAAAGAATTATTATTATTATTATTATTATTATTAAAAACATTTTCAAAAACAATAATAATTTTGTTTGAAAGCAAAATTTTAAAAACATGTATTCGATTTATTTTTATGTAGGCCTATAGTATAATATATAATATTGATTATATAAATTAATTTCCTCAAGGAGTCAAACCATAGGCCTAGATTACAGGTTTGGGTTGAACCCAAATGGTTTGTACATATTTTTAAAATTTTTAATAACATCAAAACTTGATACAAAATCATTGTCAACTAATTAAGGCAATGGATGAAAGATGGGATCGTTTGAACAGGGCAGTACAAGGGCGATCAAATTTGTAATCAATTTCATTTCTTGCACACTTTTTTTTTCAGAAATAGCTGTTGAGTTTTGAAAATAATTGTGTAGGCCTAATGCTGGAGGTTCACAATTTAAAAGAAGGATCACAGTGGGACGTAAAGCACGTTCATTTTCCTAGGGATAAGTGAAGAACATAGGCTTACTAAAGAAACTATTATTAAGCATGAAGGAGCATGTGGAAGGGATCAAACAATGTAATTAACTACCGGTACCATTGACTTTATAATAACTACGTTAGAAAGACTGGACATTCTTATGGGAGGCTCTATGTACATCTGACAGTTCGAGCTTCACCCAAAAAACAGGGTGTTTTGTCCAGGTGGTGCTAGTGTCGCCGGTTGACTAGTAACGCCGACACTTGCACCACCTGGACAAAACACCATGCTTTTGGGGTGAAGCTCGGGCCGGCCAATCACGGTTGCTCTTATAGAACTTTAACATTGGAGATACTCTCTTATAACTACAAACTCAATGCCGGTACTAACTAGGGTGTTGAAGGTACCAAAGTAGTTCTGGGCCTAGGCCTACTCTAGGCCTAACAATTCCAAAAACCATGTTCACTACTGGAAGTTTGTTGAAAGGTGTTGAGAATTCAGACATAGCCATTAAAATGACGTGGTACTACTGATCAATCTTACCATTGAAGAAATCTGCATGCACTGCTTTCTCGTTAGCAGCCAAATCCATTAATAGTCCACTTGATCCACCTGCCTGGAAGAAGGAACACAAGCTAGGAAACTCACTGGCTTATTATATGTATTTTACCTACGGTTATGATAGAGTGGTCAAGGTGTGTAGTTTTGATAAATTTACTATCAATTCAAAACGGCAGAAGAATTTGCTTATTGCTTATTTTGGTACAGTAAATATATAAGGAAGTGTCTATTTGCACAGTCATACTTTGCGAACAAGAACCTAAAACCACTATTCGCAAAGTAAAAAATGGCAAAACGGTCTAAAACCCGCGAGTTATGTGGACAAAGCCAGGTTGCGGACAGTAGGTCAGGTTTTTGAGGTTAGGTTAGTGTTCAAACCTCGCGGATACCATCGGCAGGCGGAACGAAGCCAGGTACTTGTCGCACAATTTACTTTGCGAATAGCGTTTTCGGTCCTTGTTTGCACAATTTGCTTTGCGAATAGGGCCGGCCAATATCTAAACCTTAAAATTACAGTCTCGAAATCCATTCTACACAAACCTTGTCCCTACTTCCTAACCCTTGGATTTTGAAAGTTACAAACTCAATGCCCTAGGCATTGAGTTTGTGGTCTGACCAACAAACTATAGTAATATCTTTGGGTCTGACACTACAAACTCAATGGTAGGCCTAGACCTTGGCCAAGTGGTTACAAACTGAATGCCCTAGGCCTAAGAATAGGGCCTAGGGCCTAGGCTTACCTCTTCTAAATCCATGTAAGGGCCAGCTCCTTCCGGAAACATTTCATCAGCAACTACCGTCGGTTTCATGTTAATTTTCAATAGAATCTGTTCTTGGTCGAGACAGTTTCTATCTAGCCTACTATTTACAAATACAAGGTGGTTGAAAAACTGTTGTGGTTAAATCACAGCCTTCTGAACAGTTATGGTACTATTTCAGGGGCCGTGGATTGCTCATCGATGCCGCTGCGCAGATGAGCATGCGCAAACGCACTAGGCAGTCTGATGATATTCAATTCAATTTTTTCTTTCTGTATTAATTTATTTATTAATTTATTCATAGTTTGTGAACAAAATCATTGTATAAACCGAGTCTCTTTATTTGTCCATGGAGTTGTAATGTATACAACTCCATGATTTGTCACTCATTAAATAATCATACATTAAAGGGGTTGGGGGGGGGGGGTGCCCGTCTCATTATGTTATGACATGAAACGCACTCGCAAAAATTCTTACCCCATTTGAATGGAAGGAAAAAACGTGAAAAGTCGATCATTTTTGACCGGGTCTAGCAAAAATCTCTCTTATGGAGAATAACATGTAACGCTTCTTTGAGCTAGGAAAGTAGAAGAACTAAAGATGGGTAGAGAAAAAGTGTTCCTACAAAATATCTGCGCTCGAATGTCATCTTTCGTTTGATAATGATATGTAAACCATAGCTACCATGACCACCATATGATTTCAATTGGTCAACTCGTATGGCGTGTGGCTACATTGTTGCAGTTTGTATTGCACACATTGTCCCAGCAATAACCTTGAGCTGTCAACACTGCCGAGTACTATGACAGTTTGAGGGCGGCTGGTGTCTATAAAGGCGGAGGAGGGCATTGGTGTATTTACAATGATTGTCAAAAGCCTAGCTGAACGACAGACATTTGTACAATACTAAACAAAATAAAATCACATTCGGCGAATATTGGGCGTTCTCATACAGCCTATTTTTTCAAAATATTTTTGTTGTAAATATTTGGAATAGTTATTTATTTTTAGAGGGCGTTTTATGTCATGACAATAATGAGACGGACCAATGGTAAACATTAAGATTTGCACCTCACCCCCCCCCCCAACCCCTTTAAAAAATCATCTGAAAAGACAAGACAAAAAGAAGGTATTCACTGCTTGCAAATTACTGTGATCTTCCATACAGCCTTATATTACTATCTGTGCCCTATGCATGATTCATAAATAATATTGACTGATAATATAATAATAGTAGTAATCCAATCATCATTAATAATTAATCAATAGTGATAATAGGCCTAATAGTAGCAACAATAAAATATTAATTGAAATATTGGTCATCGTTAAAATGTGATATCGTTCCTGTTCATTGTTTCTCCCAGTATTATAGGCCTACATTCATTTTCTTAAATAAAACTAAAACCAATTTCGATCATTAAAATTAATTGGAAATATGCATGAAAACAATGATGATTAATTCTATGTGGAAATTTCATTTCAATTGAACAAAAATGGAAAATTTCACCCTCATGAAGATTTTCCACATTTTTCTTCAAAAAGCCTGTTGCGAACAATAGCAATCTATTCTGATGTTTGCCAACAATGTCCATGCCAGACCCAAAGACCTCATTATACAGCATATGGTCTGACCCAAGTCTGACCCAAGTCTGACCTGTCTGTAAATAAGGAATGCAGCATAAAAACAAATCAGAGTTTTTCAGTGTAATCACAGATAATATACAGCTCGATTATCTGTGGTGTAATGTGAAATGGAAGAAAATTTGCAGTACTCATTTAATTAGTTCAAGTCATTCACAGGCCTCATGAAGTTTTAATTGCCTGCTCAAATTGATCCTCAATATATATATATATATATATATATATATATATATATATATATATATGAATATATATATATATATATATATATAAATATATATATATAAATATATATATATATATATATATATATATATATATATTTAAATATGTATATATGTATATATATATATATATATATATATATATATATATATATATATAAATATATATATATATATATATATATATATATATATATATATATATTTTGACTTAAACTTTCACTATTCATATTTATATAAATTGACACTGAAACTGGGCTGTTTTTTAATCGTGATATATTTATTTAAACTGTCAGTTTGAATAAATATATCACGATTAAAAAACAGCCCAGTTCCAGTCAATTATATATATATATATATATATATATATATATATATATATATATATATATATATATATATATATATGAATATATATATATATATATATATATATATATATATATATAAATATAAATATATATATATATATATATATATATATATATATATATATATATATATTCAAATATATATATATATATATATATATATATATATATATATATATAAATATATATATATATATATATATATATATATATATATATATATATATAAATATATATATATATATATATATATATATATATATATATATATGTACATATATTTATATATATATATATATATATATATATATATATATATATATATATATATATATATATACATTTATATATACATATATATATATATATATATATATATATATATATATATATATATATATATATATATATTTATATATATATATATATATATATATATATATATATATATATATATAAATATATACATATATATATATATATATATATATATATATATATATATATATATATATATATATATATATATATATATATATATGTATATATATATATATATACATATATATATATATATATATATATATATATATATATATATATATATATATATATATATATATATGTATATATATATATATATATATATATAAATATATATATATATATATATATATATATATATATATATATATATATATATATATATATATATATATATATATATATATATATATATATATATATATATATATATATATACATTTATATACATATATATTACGAACAATTTGGAAAAACTTAATTTTGAATTTTTCTGAAAATGATTTATACAGAACTTTGGAATATCATTTTGGGGTATCATTCTTGCGCCCAAATTTCGTAAGAATTACAATTCAATTGACGAAAATATTGATTCCAATTTATTCCCTCTTGAATTATTTATTCTTGTGGGCATTTTTATCAATATTCCTAAATGAAATTTCTTATTGGGTCTAGTGGCCAAATGGATGCGCCCCAAAACCAGACAATATCAATTAAGGTAAAGTGAATAATGTTATCATAAATTTCATCACAATTTGTGGAGTGTAAACAAAAGAATTTTAAAGAAATGAAGAAACACCATCCTTTCAAGAACCGGTAAGTCCACAAACATATTCATCCTTGGTAATCATCTTGATCAATCTTATATCTCATTGGCTTCTTCAAGTCATCCGCTGATTCACCATGCAATCTCCCAGCGCTTCTACTCTGAAGCGATGCTCTCAATCTCTCAGCGCTTCTACTCTGAAGCGGTGCTCCCAATCTCCCAGCGCTTCTACTCTGAAGCGGTGCTCTCAATCTCCCAGCGCTTCTACTCTAAAGCAGTGCTCTCAATCTCCCAGCGCTTCTACTCTGAAGCGGTGCTCTCAATCTCCCAGCGCTTCTACTCTGAAGCGCTGCTCTCAATCTCCCAGCGCTTCTACTCTGAAGCGCTGCTCTCAATCTTCCAGCGCTTCTACTCTGAAGCGCTGCTCACCAATCTCCCAGCGCTTCTACTCTGAAGCGATGCTCTCAATCTCCCAGCGCTTCTACTCTGAAGCGATGCTCTCAATCTCCCAGCGCTTCTACTCTGAAGCGATGCTCTCAATCTCTCAGCGCTTCTACTCTGAAGCGATGCTCACCAATCTCCCAGGGCTTCTACTCTGAAGCGGTGCTCTCAATCTCCCAGCGCTTCTACTCTGAAGCGATGCTCTCAATCTCTCAGCGCTTCTACTCTGAAGCGATGCTCTCAATCTCCCAGCGCTTCTACTCTGAAGCGGTGCTCACCAATCTCCCAGCGCTTCTACTCTGAAGCGGTGCTCACCAATCTCCCAGCGCTTCTACTCTGAAGCGATGCTCTCAATCTCCCAGCGCTTCTACTCTGAAGCGATGCTCACCAATCTCCCAGGGCTTCTACTCTGAAGCGGTGCTCTCAATCTCCCAGCGCTTCTACTCTGAAGCGGTGCTCTCAATCTCCCAGCGCTTCTACTCTGAAGCGATGCTCTCAATCTCTCAGCGCTTCTACTCTGAAGCGATGCTCTCAATCTCCCAGCGCTTCTACTCTGAAGCGGTGCTCACCAATCTCCCAGCGCTTCTACTCTGAAGCGGTGCTCACCAATCTCCCAGCGCTTCTACTCTGAAGCGATGCTCTCAATCTCCCAGCGCTTCTACTCTGAAGCGGTGCTCCCAATCTCCCAGCGCTTCTACTCTGAAGCGATGCTCACCAATCTCCGAGGGCTTCTACTCTGAAGCGGTGCTCTCAATCTCCCAGCGCTTCTACTCTGAAGCGATGCTCTCAATCTCTCAGCGCTTCTACTCTGAAGCGATGCTCTCAATCTCCCAGCGCTTCTACTCTGAAGCGGTGCTCACCAATCTCCCAGCGCTTCTACTCTGAAGCGGTGCTCCCAATCTCCCAGCGCTTCTACTCTGAAGCGATGCTCTCAATCTCCCAGCGCTTCTACTCTGAAGCGATGCTCTCAATCTCCCAGCGCTTCTACTCTGAAGCGGTGCTCCCAATCTCCCAGCGCTTCTACTCTGAAGCGATGCTCACCAATCTCCCAGGGCTTCTACTCTGAAGCGGTGCTCTCAATCTCCCAGCGCTTCTACTCTGAAGCGATGCTCTCAATCTCTCAGCGCTTCTACTCTGAAGCGATGCTCTCAATCTCCCAGCGCTTCTACTCTGAAGCGGTGCTCACCAATCTCCCAGCGCTTCTACTCTGAAGCGGTGCTCACCAATCTCCCAGCGCTTCTACTCTGAAGCGATGCTCTCAATCTCCCAGCGCTTCTACTCTGAAGCGGTGCTCCCAATCTCCCAGCGCTTCTACTCTGAAGCGATGCTCACCAATCTCCCAGGGCTTCTACTCTGAAGCGGTGCTCTCAATCTCCCAGCGCTTCTACTCTGAAGCGATGCTCTCAATCTCTCAGCGCTTCTACTCTGAAGCGATGCTCTCAATCTCCCAGCGCTTCTACTCTGAAGCGGTGCTCACCAATCTCCCAGCGCTTCTACTCTGAAGCGGTGCTCCCAATCTCCCAGCGCTTTTACTCTGAAGCGGTGCTCACCAATCTCCCAGCGCTTCTACTCTGAAGCGGTGCTCCCAATCTCCCAGCGCTTTTACTCTGAAGCGGTGCTCACCAATCTCCCAGCGCTTCTACTCTGAAGCGCTGCTCACCAATCTCCCAGCGCTTCTACTCTGAAGCGCTGCTCATCAATCTCCCAGCGCTTCTACTCTGAAGCGGTGCTCTCAATCTCCCAGCGCTTCTACTCTGAAGCGGTGCTCTCAATCTCCCAGCGCTTCTACTCTGAAGCGGTGCTCTCAATCTCCCAGCGCTTCTACTCTGAAGCGCTGCTCACCAATCTCCCAGCGCTTCTACTCTGAAGCGCTGCTCACCAATCTCCCAGCGCTTCTACTCTGAAGCGCTGCTCTCAATCTCCCAGCGCTTCTACTCTGAAGCGCTGCTCTCAATCTCCCAGCGCTTCTACTCTGAAGCGGTGCTCTCAATCTCCCAGCGCTTCTACTCTGAAGCGGTGCTCTCAATCTCCCAGCGCTTCTACTCTGAAGCGGTGCTCTCAATCTCCCAGCGCTTCCACTCTGAAGCGGTGCTCTCAATCTCCCAGCGCTTCTACTCTGAAGCGCTGCTCACCAATCTTCCAGCGCTTCTACTCTGAAGCGGTGCTCTCAATCTCCCAGCGCTTTTACTCTGAAACGCTGCTCACCAATCTCCCAGCGCTTCTACTCTGAAGCGGTGCTCTCAATCTCCCAGGGCTTCTACTCCGAAGCGGTGCTCTCAATCTCCCAGCGCTTTTACTCTGAAGCGGTGCTCACCAATCTCCCAGCGCTTCTACTCTGAAGCGCTGCTCACCAATCTCCCAGCGCTTCTACTCTGAAGCGCTGCTCACCAATCTCCCAGCGCTTCTACTCTGAAGCGGTGCTCTCAATCTCCCAGCGCTTCTACTCTGAAGCGCTGCTCACCAATCTCCCAGCGCTTCTACTCTGAAGCGGTGCTCACCAATCTCCCAGCGCTTCTACTCTGAAGCGGTGCTCACCAATCTCCCAGCGCTTCTACTCTGAAGCGATGCTCTCAATCTCCCAGCGCTTCTACTCTGAAGCGCTGCTCACCAATCTCCCAGCGCTTCTACTCTGAAGCGGTGCTCTCAATCTCCCAGCGCTTCTACTCTGGAGCGCTGCTCACCAATCTCCCAGCGCTTATACTCTGAAGCGCTGCTCACCAATCTCCCAGCGCTTCTACTCTGAAGCGATGCTCTCAATCTCCCAGCGCTTCTACTCTGAAGCGGTGCTCTCAATCTCCCAGCGCTTCTACTCTGAAGCGGTGCTCACCAATCTCCCAGCGCTTCTACTCTGAAGCAGTGCTCACCAATCTCCCAGCGCTTCTACTCTGAAGCGCTGCTCACCAATCTCCCAGCGCTTCTACTCTGAAGCGCTGCTCACCAATCTCCCAGCGCTTCTACTCTGAAGCGCTGCTCACCAATCTCCCAGCGCTTCTACTCTGAAGCGATGCTCTCAATCTCCCAGCGCTTCTACTCTGAAGCGGTGCTCTCAATCTCCCAGCGCTTCTACTCTGAAGCGCTGCTCACCAATCTCCCAGCGCTTCTACTCTGAAGCGTCGCTTTCAATCTCCCAGCGCTTCTACTCTGAAGCGCTGCTCACCAATCTCCCAGCGCTTCTACTCTGAAGCGATGCTCTCAATCTCCCAGCGCTTTTACTCTGAAGCGGTGCTCTCAATCTCCCAGCGCTTTTACTCTGAAGCGCTGCTCACCAATCTCCCAGCGCTTCTACTCTGAAGCGGTGCTCTCAATCTCCCAGCGCTTCTACTCTGAAGCGCTGCTCACCAATCTCCCAGCGCTTCTACTCTGAAGCGGTGCTCACCAATCTCCCAGCGCTTCTACTCTGAAGCGGTGCTCACCAATCTCCCAGCGCTTCTACTCTGAAGCAGTGCTCACCAATCTCCCAGCGCTTCTTCTCTGAAGCGCTGCTCACCAATCTCCCAGCGCTTCTACTCTGAAGCAGTGCTCACCAATCTCCCAGCGCTTCTACTCTGAAGCGGTGCTCACCAATCTCCCAGCGCTTCTACTCTGAAGCAGTGCTCACCAATCTCCCAGCGCTTCTACTCTGAAGCGCTGCTAACCAATCTCTCAGCGCTTCTACTCTGAAGCGGTGCTCACCAATCTCCCAGCGCTTCTACTCTGGAGCGGTGCTCACCAATCTCCCAGCGCTTCTACTCTGAAGCAGTGCTCACCAATCTCCCAGCGCTTCTACTCTGAAGCGCTGCTCTCAATCTCCCAGCGCTTCTACTCTGAAGCGGTGCTCTCAATCTATCAGCGCTTCTACTCTGAAGCGCTGCTCACCAATCTCCCAGCGCTTCTACTCTGAAGCAGTGCTCACCAATCTCCCAGCGCTTCTACTCTGAAGCGCTGCTCACCAATCTCCCAGCGCTTCTACTCTGAAGCGGTGCTCACCAATCTCCCAGCGCTTCTACTCTGAAGCAGTGCCCACCAATCTCCCAGCGCTTCTACTCTGAAGCTGTACTCTCAATCTCCCAGCGCTTCTACTCTGAAGCTGTACTCTCAATCTGCCAGCGCTTCTACTCTGAAGCGGTGCTCTCAATCTCCCAGCGCTTCTACTCTGAAGCGCTGCTCTCAATCTCCCAGCGCTTCTACTCTGAAGCGGTGCTCTCAATCTATCAGCGCTTCTACTCTGAAGCGGTGCTCACCAATCTCCCAGCGCTTCTACTCTGAAGCGGTGCTCACAAATCTCCCAGCGCTTCTACTCTGAAGCGGTGCTCTCAATCTCCCAGCGCTTCTACTCTGAAGCACTGCTCTCAATCTCCCAGCGCTTCTACTGTGAAGCGGTGCTCACCAATCTCCCAGCGCTTCTACTCTGAAGCGATGCTCTCAATCTCCCAGCGCTTCTACTCTGAAGCAGTGCTCACCAATCTCCCAGCGCTTCTACTCTGAAGCGGTGCTCACCAATCTCCCAGCGCTTCTACTCTGAAGCGGTGCTCTCAATCTCCCAGCGCTTCTACTCTGAAGCAGTGCTCACCAATCTCCCAGCGCTTCTACTCTGAAGCGCTGCTCACCAATCTCCCAGCGCTTCTACTCTGAAGCGCTGCTCTCAATCTCCCAGCGCTTCTACTCTGAAGCACTGCTCTCAATCTTCCAGCGCTTCTACTCTGAAGCAGTGCTCACCAATCTCTCAGCGCTTCTACTCTGAAGCACTGCTCTCAATCTCCCAGCGCTTCTACTCTGAAGCACTGCTCTCAATCTCCCAGCGCTTCTACTCTGAAGCACTGCTCTCAATCTCTCAGCGCTTCTACTCTGAAGCAGTGCTCACCAATCTCCCAGCGCTTCTACACTGAAGCGCTGCTCACCAATCTCCCAGCGCTTCTACACTGAAGCAGTGCTCACCAATCTCCCAGCGCTTCTACTCTGAAGCGCTGCTCACCAATCTCCCAGCGCTTCTACTCTGAAGCGGTGCTCACCAATCTCCCAGCGCTTCTACTCTGAAGCGGTGCTCACCAATCTCCCAGCGCTTCTACTCTGAAGCGGTGCTCACCAATCTCCCAGCGCTTCTACTCTGAAACGGTGCTCTCAATCTCCCAGCGCTTCAACTCTCAAGCGGTGCTCTCAATCTCCCAGCGCTTCTACTCTGAAGCACTGCTCACCAATCTCCCAGCGCTTCTACTCTGAAGCGGTGCTCACCAATCTCCCAGCGCTTCTACTCTGAAGCGGTGCTCACCAATCTTCCAGCGCTTCTACTCTGAAGCGGTGATCACCAATCTCCCAGCGCTTCTACTCTGAAACGGTGCTCTCAATCTCCCAGCGCTTCTACTCTGAAGCAGTGCTCACCAATCTCTCAGCGCTTCTACTCTGAAGCACTGCTCTCAATCTCCCAGCGCTTCTACTCTGAAGCACTGCTCTCAATCTCCCAGCGCTTCTACTCTGAAGCGGTGCTCTCAATCTCCCAGCGCTTCTACTCTGAAGCGCTGCTCACCAATCTCCCAGCGCTTCTACTCTGAAGCAGTGCTGACCAATCTCCCAGCGCTTCTACTCTGAAGCAGTGCTGACCAATCTCCCAGCGCTTCTACTCTGAAGCAGTGCTGACCAATCTCCCAGCGCTTCTACTCTGAAGCGGTGCTCTCAATCTCTCAGCGCTTCTACTCTGAAGCGGTGCTCACCAATCTCCCAGCGCTTCTACTCTGAAGCAGTGCTGACCAATCTCCCAGCGCTTCTACTCTGAAGCAGTGCTCACCAATCTCCCAGCGCTTCTACTCTGAAGCAGTGCTCACCACTCTCCCAGCGCTTCTACTCTGGAGCGGTGCTCACCAATCTCCCAGCGCTGCTCACCAATCTCCCAGCGCTGCTACTCTGAAGCAGTGCTCACCAATCTTCCAGCGCTTCTACTCTGAAGCGGTGCTCTCAATCTCCCAGCGCTTCTACTCTGAAGCGGTGCTCACCAATCTCCCAGCGCTTCTACTCTGAAGCAGTGCTCACCAATCTCCGAGCGCTTCTACTCTGAAGCGCTGCTCACCAATCTCCCAGCGCTTCTACTCTGCAGCAGTGCTCACCAATCTCCCAGCGCTTCTACTCTGAAGCGCTGCTCACCAATCTCCCAGCGCTTCTACTCTGAAGCGCTGCTCACCAATCTCCCAGCGCTTCTACTCTGAAGCAGTGCTCACCAATCTCCCAGCGCTTCTACTCTGAAGCGCTGCTCACCAATCTCCCAGCGCTTCTACTCTGAAGCAGTGCTCACCAATCTCCCAGCGCTTCTACTCTGAAGCGCTGCTCACCAATCTCCCAGCGCTTCTACTCTGAAGCAGTGCTCACCAATCTCCCAGCGCTTCTACTCTGAAGCGGTGCTCTCAATCTCCCGGGGCTTCTACTCTGAAGCGCTGCTCACCAATCTCCCAGCGCTTCTACTCTGAAGCAGTGCTCACCAATCTCCCAGCGCTTCTACTCTGAAGCGCTGCTCACCAATCTCCCAGCGCTTCTACTCTGAAGCAGTGCTCACCAATCTCCCAGCGCTTCTACTCTGAAGCACTGCTCTCAATCTCCCAGCGCTTCTACTCTGAAGCAGTGCTCACCAATCTCCCAGCGCTTCTACTCTGAAGTGCTGCTCTCAATCTCCCAGCGCTTCTACTCTGAAGCGATGCTCTCAATCTCCCAGCGCTTCTACTCTGAAGCGGTGCTCTCCAATCTCCCAGCGCTTCTACTCTGAAGCGGTGCTCTCCAATCTCCCAGCGCTTCTACTCTGAAGCGGTGCTCTCAATCTCCCAGCGCTTCTACTCTGAAGCGGTGCTCTCAATCTCTCAGCGCTTCTACTCTGAAGCAGTGCTCTCAATCTCACAGCGCTTCTACTCTGAAGCGCTGCTCACCAATCTCCCAGCACTTTTACTCTGAAGCGGTGCTCTCAATCTCCCAGCGCTTGTACTCTGGAGCGCTGCTCACCAATCTCCCAGCACTTCTACTCTGAAGCGGTGCTCTCAATCTCCCAGCGCTTCTACTCTGAAGCAGTGCTCTCAAGCTCCCAGCGCTTCTACTCTGAAGCGGTGCTCTCAATCTCTCAGCGCTTCTACTCTGAAGCAGTGCTCTCAATCTCCCAGCACTTCTACTCTGAAGCAGTGCTCTCAATCTCTCAGCGCTTCTACTCTGAAGCGCTGCTCACCAATCTCCCAGCACTTTTACTCTGAAGCGGTGCTCTCAATCTCCCAGCGCTTGTACTCTGAAGCGCTGCTCACCAATCTCCCAGCACTTCTACTCTGAAGCGGTGCTCTCAATCTCCCAGCGCTTCTACTCTGAAGCAGTGCTCTCAATCTCCCAGCGCTTCTACTCTGAAGCGGTGCTCTCAATCTCCCAGCACTTCTACTCTGAAGCAGTGCTCACCAATCTCCTAGCGCTTCTACTCTGAAGCGGTGCTCTCAATCTCTCAGCGCTTCTACTCTGAAGCGCTGCTCATCAATCTCCCAGCGCTTCTACTCTGAAGCGGTGCTCTCAATCTCCCAGCGCTTTTACTCTGAAGCAGTGCTCATCAATCTCCCAGCGCTTCTACTCTGAAGCGGTGCTCTCAATCTCCCAGCGCTTTTACTCTGAAGCGGTGCTCTCCAATCTCCCAGCGCTTCTACTCTGAAGCGCTGCTCATCAATCTCCCAGCGCTTCTACTCTGAAGCGGTGCTCTCAATCTCCCAGCGCTTCTACTCTGAAGCGGTGCTCTCAATCTCTCAGCGCTTCTACTCTGAAGCGGTGCTCTCAATCTCCCAGCGCTTCTACTCTGAAGCGGTGCTCTCCAATCTCCCAGCGCTTCTACTCTGGAGCGGTGCTCACCAATCTCCCAGCGCTTCTACTCTGAAGCGGTGCTCACCAATCTCCCAGCGCTTCTACTCTGAAGCGGTGCTCACCAATCTCCCAGCGCTTCTACTCTGAAGCAGTGCTCACCAATCTCCCAGCGCTTCTACTCTGGAGCAGTGCTCACCAATCTCCCAGCACTTCTACTCTGAAGCAGTGCTCTCAATCTCCCAGCGCTTCTACTCTGGAGCGCTGCTCTCAATCTCCCAGCGCTTCTACTCTGAAGCGCTGCTCTCAATCTCCCAGCGCTTCTACTCTGAAGCAGTGCTCACCAATCTCCCAGCACTTCTACTCTGAAGCAGTGCTCTCAATCTCCCAGCGCTTCTACTCTGGAGCGCTGCTCTCAATCTCCCAGCGCTTCTACTCTGAAGCGCTGCTCTCAATCTCCCAGCGCTTCTACTCTGAAGCGGTGCTCTCAATCTCCCAGCGCTTCTACTCTGGAGCGGTGCTCTCAATCTCTCAACGCTTCTACTCTGAAGCGCTGCTCACCAATCTCCCAGCGCTTCTACTCTGGAGCGGTGCTCTCCAATCTCCCAGCGCTTCTACTCTGAAGCGGTGCTCACCAATCTCCCAGCGCTTCTACTCTGAAGCGCTGCTCTCAATCTCCCAGCGCTTCTACTCTGAAGCGGTGCTCACCAATCTCCCAGCGCTTCTACTCTGAAGCGGTGCTCACCAATCTCCCAGCGCTTCTACTCTGAAGCGGTGCTCTCAATCTCCCAGCGCTTCTACTCTGAAGCGCTGCTCTCCAATCTTCCAGCGCTTCTACTCTGAAGCGGTGCTCACCAATCTCCCAGCGCTTCTACTCTGAAGCGGTGCTCTCAATCTCCCAGCGCTTCTACTCTGAAGCGGTGCTCACCAATCTCCCAGCGCTTCTACTCTGAAGCGGTGCTCACCAATCTCCCAGCGCTTCTACTCTGAAGCGCTGCTCTCAATCTCCCAGCGCTTCTACTCTGAAGCGGTGCTCTCAATCTCCCAGCGCTTCTACTCTGAAGCAGTGCTCTCAATCTCTCAGCGCTTCTACTCTGAAGCGCTGCTCATCAATCTCCCAGCGCTTCTACTCTGAAGCGGTGCTCTCAATCTCCCAGCGCTTCTACTCTGAAGCGGTGCTCTCCAATCTCCCAGCGCTTCTACTCTGAAGCGGTGCTCTCAATCTCCCAGCGCTTCTACCCTGAAGCGCTGCTCTCAATCACCCAGCGCTTCTACTCTGAAGCGGTGCTCTCAATCTCCCAGCGCTTCTACTCTGAAGCGATGCTCACCAATCTCCCAGCGCTTCTACTCTGAAGCGGTGCTCACCAATCTCCCAGCGCTTCTACTCTGAAGCGGTGCTCTCAATCTCCCAGCGCTTCTACTCTGAAGCGGTGCTCTCCAATCTCCCAGCGCTTCTACTCTGAAGCGGTGCTCACCAATCTCCCAGCGCTTCTACTCTGAAGCGGTGCTCTCAATCTCCCAGCGCTTCTACTCTGAAGCGGTGCTCTCAATCTCCCAGCGCTTCTACTCTGAAGCGCTGCTCACCAATCTCCCAGCACTTTTACTCTGAAGCGGTGCTCTCAATCTCCCAGCACTTCTACTCTGAAGCGGTGCTCTCAATCTCCCAGCGCTTCTACTCTGAAGCGGTGCTCTCCAATCTCCCAGCGCTTCTACTCTGGAGCGGTGCTCTCCAATCTCCCAGCGCTTGTACTCTGAAGCGCTGCTCACCAATCTCCCAGCACTTCTACTCTGAAGCGGTGCTCTCAATCTCTCAGCGCTTCTACTCTGAAGCAGTGCTCACCAATCTCCCAGCACTTCTACTCTGAAGCGCTGCTCACCAATCTCCCAGCGCTTCTACTCTGAAACGCTGCTCACCAATCTTCCAGCGCTTCTACTCTGAAGCAGTGCTCACCAATCTCCCAGCGCTTCTACTCTGAAGCGCTGCTCACCAATCTCCCAGCGCTTCTACTCTGAAGCAGTGCTCACCAATCTCCCAGCGCTTCTACTCTGAAGCGCTGCTCACCAATCTCCCAGCGCTTCTACTCTGAAGCAGTGCTCACCAATCTCCCAGCGTTTCTACTCTGAAGCGGTGCTCACCAATCTCCCAGCGCTTCTACTCTGAAGCGGTGCTCTCAATCTCCCAGCGCTTCTACTCTGAAGCAGTGCTCACCAATCTCCCAGCGCTTCTACTCTGAAGCACTGCTCTCAATCTCCCAGCGCTTCTACTCTGAAGCAGTGCTCACCAATCTCCCAGCGCTTCTACTCTGAAGCGGTGCTCACCAATCTCCCAGCGCTTCTACTCTGAAGCGGTGCTCCCAATCTCCCAGCGCTTCTACTCTGAAGCGGTGCTCACCAATCTCCCAGCGCTTCTACTCTGAAGCGGTGCTCCCAATCTCCCAGCGCTTCTACTCTGAAGCGCTGCTCACCAATCTCCCAGCGCTTCTACTCTGAAGCAGTGCTCACCAATCTCCCAGCGCTTCTACTCTGAAGCGGTGCTCACCAATCTCCCAGCGCTTCTACTCTGAAGCGGTGCTCTCAATCTCCCAGCGCTTCTACTCTGAAGTGCTGCTCTCAATCTCCCAGCGCTCCTACTCTGAAGCGATGCTCTCAATCTCCCAGCGCTTCTACTCTGAAGCAGTGCTCTCAATCTCCCAGCGCTTCTACTCTGAAGCACTGCTCTCAATCTCCCAGCGCTTCTACTCTGAAGCGGTGCTCACCAATCTCCCAGCGCTTCTACCCTGAAGCGCTGCTCTCAATCTCCCAGCGCTTCCACTCTGGAGCTGTACTCTCAATCTCCCAGCGCTTCTACTCTGAAGCGGTGCTCTCAATCTCCCAGAGCTTCTACTCTGAAGCGCTGCTCTCAATCTCCCAGCGCTTCTACTCTGAAGCGGTGCTCACCAATCTCCCAGCGCTTCTACTCTGAAGCTGTACTCTCAATCTCCCAGGGCTTCTACTCTGAAGCGCTGCTCTCAATCTCCCAGCGCTTCTACTCTGAAGCGGTGCTCTCAATCTCCCAGCGCTTCTACTCTGAAGCGGTGCTCTCAATCTCCCAGAGCTTCTACTCTGAAGCGCTGCTCTCAATCTCCCAGCGCTTCTACTCTGAAGCGGTGCTCACCAATCTCCCAGCGCTTCTACTCTGAAGCGGTGCTCTCAATCTCCCAGAGCTTCTACTCTGAAGCGCTGCTCTCAATCTCCCAGCGCTTCTACTCTGGAGCGGTGCTCTCAATCTCCCAGCGCTTCTACTCTGAAGCGGTGCTCACCAATCTCCCAGCACTTCTACTCTGAAGCAGTGCTCTCAATCTCCCAGCGCTTCTACTCTGAAGCGGTGCTCACCAATCTCCCAGCGCTTCTACTCTGAAGCGCTGCTCACCAATCTCCCAGCGCTTCTACTCTGAAGCGGTGCTCTCAATCTCCCAGAGCTTCTACTCTGAAGCGCTGCTCTCAATCTCCCAGCGCTTCTACTCTGAAGCGGTGCTCTCAATCTCCCAGAGCTTCTACTCTGAAGCGCTGCTCTCAATCTCCCAGCGCTTCTACCCTGAAGCGCTGCTCTCAATCTCCCAGCGCTTCTACTCTGGAGCGGTGCTCACCAATCTCCCAGCGCTTCTACTCTGAAGCGCTGCTCACCAATCTCCCAGCGCTTCTACTCTGAAGCTGTACTCTCAATCTCCCAGGGCTTCTACTCTGAAGCGCTGCTCTCAATCACCCAGCGCTTCTACTCTGAAGCGGTGCTCTCAATCTCCCAGCGCTTCTACTCTGAAGCGCTGCTCACCAATCTCCAAGCGCTTCTACTCTGAAGCGGTGCTCTCAATCTCCCAGCGCTTCTACTCTGAAGCGGTGCTCTCCAATCTCCCAGCGCTTGTACTCTGAAGCGGTGCTCTCAATCTCCCAGCGCTTTTACTCTGAAGCGGTGCTCTCAATCTCCCAGCGCTTGTACTCTGAAGCGCTGCTCATCAATCTCCCAGCGCTTCTACTCTGAAGCGATGCTCTCAATCTCCCAGCGCTTCTACTCTGAAGCGGTGCTCTCAATCTCCCAGCGCTTCTACTCTGAAGCGGTGCTCTCAATCTCCCAGCGCTTCTACTCTGAAGCGGTGCTCACCAATCTCCCAGCACTTTTACTATGAAGCGATGCTCTCAATCTCCCAGCGCTTCTACTCTGAAGCGGTGCTCTCAATCTCCCAGCGCTTTTACTCTGAAGCAGTGCTCATCAATCTCCCAGCGCTTCTACTCTGAAGCGGTGCTCTCAATCTCCCGGCGCTTTTACTCTGAAGCGGTGCTCTCAATCTCCCAGCGCTTGTACTCTGAAGCGCTGCTCATCAATCTCTCAGCGCTTCTACTCTGAAGCGATGCTCTCAATCTCCCAGCGCTTCTACTCTGAAGCGGTGCTCTCAATCTCCCAGCGCTTCTACTCGGAAGCGGTGCTCTCAATCTCCCAGCACTTCTACTCTGAAGCGGTGCTCTCCAATCTCCCAGCGCTTCTACTCTGAAGCGGTGCTCTCCAATCTCCCAGCGCTTCTACTCTGAAGCGGTGCTCTCAATCTCCCAGCGCTTCTACTCTGAAGCGGTGATCTCAATCTCTCAGCGCTTCTACTCTGAAGCAGTGCTCTCAATCTCCCAGCGCTTCTACTCTGAAGCGCTGCTCACCAATCTCCCAGCACTTTTACTCTGAAGCGGTGCTCTCAATCTCCCAGCGCTTGTACTCTGAAGCGCTGCTCACCAATCTCCCAGCACTTCTACTCTGAAGCGGTGCTCTCAATCTCCCAGCGCTTCTACTCTGAAGCAGTGCTCTCAATCTCCCAGCGCTTCTACTCTGAAGCGGTGCTCTCAATCTCTCAGCGCATCTACTCTGAAGCAGTGCTCTCAATCTCCCAGCACTTCTACTCTGAAGCAGTGCTCTCAATCTCCCAGCGCTTCTACTCTGAAGCGCTGCTCACCAATCTCCCAGCACTTTTACTCTGAAGCGGTGCTCTCAATCTCCCAGCGCTTGTACTCTGAAGCGCTGCTCACCAATCTCCCAGCACTTCTACTCTGAAGCGGTGCTCTCAATCTCCCAGCGCTTCTACTCTGAAGCAGTGCTCTCAATCTCCCAGCGCTTCTACTCTGAAGCGGTGCTCTCAATCTCCCAGCACTTCTACTCTGAAGCGGTGCTAGCAATCTCTCAGCGCTTCTACTCTGAAGCGCTGCTCATCAATCTCCCAGCGCTTCTACTCTGAAGCAGTGCTCTCAATCTCCCAGCGCTTTTACTCTGAAGCAGTGCTCATCAATCTCCCAGCGCTTCTACTCTGAAGCGATGCTCTCAATCTCTCAGCGCTTCTACTCTGAAGCGGTGCTCTCAATCTCCCAGCGCTTCTACTCTGAAGCGGTGCTCTCCAATCTCCCAGCGCTTCTACTCTGAAGCTGTGCTCACCAATCTCCCAGCGCTTCTACTCTGAAGCGGTGCTCACCAATCTCCCAGCGCTTCTACTCTGAAGCGGTGCTCACCAATCTCCCAGCGCTTCTACTCTGAAGCAGTGCTCACCAATCTCCCAGCGCTTCTACTCTGAAGCAGTGCTCACCAATCTCCCAGCACTTCTACTCTGAAGCAGTGCTCTCAATCTCCCAGCGCTTCTACTCTGGAGCGCTGCTCTCAATCTCCCAGCGCTTCTACTCTGAAGCGCTGCTCTCAATCTCCCAGCGCTTCTACTCTGAAGCAGTGCTCACCAATCTCCCAGCACTTCTACTCTGAAGCAGTGCTCTCAATCTCCCAGCGCTTCTACTCTGGAGCGCTGCTCTCAATCTCCCAGCGCTTCTACTCTGAAGCGCTGCTCTCAATCTCCCAGCGCTTCTACTCTGAAGCGGTGCTCTCAATCTCCCGGCGCTTCTACTCTGGAGCGGTGCTCTCAATCTCTCAGCGCTTCTACTCTGAAGCGCTGCTCACCAATCTCCCAGCGCTTCTACTCTGAAGCGGTGCTCTCCAATCTCCCAGCGCTTCTACTCTGAAGCGGTGCTCACCAATCTCCCAGCGCTTCTACTCTGAAGCGCTTCTCTCAATCTCCCAGCGCTTCTACTCTGAAGCGGTGCTCACCAATCTCCCAGCGCTTCTACTCTGAAGCGGTGCTCACCAATCTCCCAGCGCTTCAACTCTGAAGCGGTGCTCTCAATCTCCCAGCGCTTCTACTCTGAAGCGCTGCTCTCAATCTCCCAGCGCTTCTACTCTGAAGCGGTGCTCTCAATCTCCCAGCGCTTCTACTCTGGAGCGGTGCTCTCAATCTCTCAGCGCTTCTACTCTGAAGCGCTGCTCACCAATCTCCCAGCGCTTCTACTCTGAAGCGGTGCTCTCCAATCTCCCAGCGCTTCTACTCTGAAGCGGTGCTCACCAATCTCCCAGCGCTTCTACTCTGAAGCGCTGCTCTCAATCTCCCAGCGCTTCTACTCTGAAGCGGTGCTCACCAATCTCCCAGCGCTTCTAGTCTGAAGCGGTGCTCACCAATCTCCCAGCGCTTCTACTCTGAAGCGGTGCTCTCAATCTCCCAGCGCTTCTACTCTGAAGCGCTGCTCTCCAATCTTCCAGCGCTTCTACTCTGAAGCGGTGCTCACCAATCTCCCAGCGCTTCTACTCTGAAGCGGTGCTCTCAATCTCCCAGCGCTTCTACTCTGAAGCGGTGCTCACCAATCTCCCAGCGCTTCTACTCTGAAGCGGTGCTCACCAATCTCCCAGCGCTTCTACTCTGAAGCGCTGCTCTCAATCTCCCAGCGCTTCTACTCTGAAGCGGTGCTCTCAATCTCCCAGCGCTTCTACTCTGAAGCAGTGCTCTCAATCTCTCAGCGCTTCTACTCTGAAGCGCTGCTCATCAATCTCCCAGCGCTTCTACTCTGAAGCGGTGCTCTCAATCTCCCAGCGCTTCTACTCTGAAGCGGTGCTCTCCAATCTCCCAGCGCTTCTACTCTGAAGCGGTGCTCTCAATCTCCCAGCGCTTCTACTCTGAAGCGCTGCTCTCAATCACCCAGCGCTTCTACTCTGAAGCGGTGCTCTCAATCTCCCAGCGCTTCTACTCTGAAGCGATGCTCACCAATCTCCCAGCGCTTCTACTCTGAAGCGGTGCTCACCAATCTCCCAGCGCTTCTACTCTGAAGCGGTGCTCTCAATCTCCCAGCGCTTCTACTCTGAAGCGGTGCTCTCCAATCTCCCAGCGCTTCTACTCTGAAGCGGTGCTCACCAATCTCCCAGCGCTTCTACTCTGAAGCGGTGCTCTCAATCTCCCAGCGCTTCTACTCTGAAGCGGTGCTCTCAATCTCCCAGCGCTTCTACTCTGAAGCGCTGCTCACCAATCTCCCAGCACTTTTACTCTGAAGCGGTGCTCGCAATCTCCCAGCACTTCTACTCTGAAGCGGTGCTCTCAATCTCCCAGCGCTTCTACTCTGAAGCGGTGCTCTCCAATCTCCCAGCGCTTCTACTCTGAAGCGGTGCTCTCCAATCTCCCAGCGCTTGTACTCTGAAGCGTTGCTCACCAATCTCCCAGCACTTCTACTCTGAAGCGGTGCTCTCAATCTCTCAGCGCTTCTACTATGAAGCGGTGCTCACCAATCTCCCAGCGCTTCTACTCTGAAGCGCTGCTCACCAATCTCCCAGCGCTTCTACTCTGAAGCGCTGCTCACCAATCTCCCAGCGCTTCTACTCTGAAGCGGTGCTCTCAATCTCCCAGCGCTTCTACTCTGAAGCGGTGCTCACCAATCTCTCAGCGCTTCTACTCTGAAGCGGTGCTCACCAATCTCCCAGCGCTTCTACTCTGAAGCGGTGCTCACCAATCTCTCAGCGCTTCTACTCTGAAGCGGTGTTCACCAATCTCCCAGCGCTTCTACTCTGAAGCGCTGCTCACCAATCTCCCAGCGCTTCTACTCTGAAGCGGTGCTCTCAATCTCCCAGCGCTTCTACTCTGAAGCGGTGCTCACCAATCTCTCAGCGCTTCTACTCTGAAGCGGTGATCACCAATCTCCCAGCGCTTCTACTCTGAAGCGGTGCTCACCAATCTCCCAGCGCTTCTACTCTGAAGCGGTGCTCACCAATCTCTCAGCGCTTCTACTCTGAAGCGGTGTTCACCAATCTCCCAGCGCTTCTACTCTGAAGCGCTGCTCACCAATCTCCCAGCGCTTCTACTCTGAAGCGGTGCTCTCAATCTCCCAGCGCTTCTACTCTGAAGTGGTGCTCACTAATCTCCCAGCGCTTCTACTCTGAAGCGGTGCTCACTAATCTCCCAGCGCTTCACTCTGAAGCGCTGCTCTCAATCTCCCAGCGCTTCTACTCTGAAGCGCTGCTCTCAATCTCCCAGGGCTTCTACTCTGAAGCGGTGCTCACCAATCTCCCAGCGCTTCTACTCTGAAGCGGTGCTCTCAATCTCCCAGCGCTTCTACTCTGAAGCAGTGCTCACCAATCTCCCAGCGCTTCTACTCTGAAGCGGTGCTCTCAATCTCCCAGCGCTTCTACTCTGAAGCGCTGCTCACCAATCTCCCAGCGCTTCTACTCTGAAGCGGTGCTCTCAATCTCCCAGCGCTTCTACTCTGAAGCAGTGCTCACCAATCTCCCAGCGCTTCTACTCTGAAGCGGTGCTCACCAATCTCCCAGCGCTTCTACTCTGAAGCGGTGCTTACCAATCTCCCAGCGCTTCTACTCTGAAGCGCTGCTCTCAATCTCCCAGCGCTTCTACTCTGAAGCGGTGCTCACCAATCTCCCAGCGCTTCTACTCTGAAGTGCTGCTCACCAATCTCCCAGCGCTTCTACTCTGAATTGCTGCTCACCAATCTCCCAGCGCTTCTACTCTGAAGCAGTGCTCTCAATCTCCCAGCGCTTCTACTCTGAAGCGGTGCTCTCAATCTCTCAGCGCTTCTACTCTGAAGCGCTGCTCTCAATCTCCCAGGGCTTCTACTCTGAAGCGCTGCTCACCAATCTCCCAGCGCTTCTACTCTGAAGCGCTGCTCTCAATCTCCCAGCGCTTCTACTCTGAAGCGGTGCTCACCAATCTCCCAGCGCTTCTTCTCTGAAGCGGTGCTCTCAATCTCCCAGCGCTTCTACTCTGAAGCGGTGCTCACCAATCTCCCAGCGCTTCTACTCTGAAGCGGTGCTCACCAATCTCCCAGCGCTTCTACTCTGAAGCGGTGCTCACCAATCTCCCAGCGCTTCTACTCTGAAGCGCTGCTCGCAATCTCCCAGCGCTTCTACTCTGAAGCGGTGCTCACCAATCTCCCAGCGCTTCTACTCTGAAGTGATGCTCACCAATCTCCCAGCGCTTCTACTCTGAAGCGGTGCTCACCAATCTCCCAGCGCTTCTACTCTGAAGCGGTGCTCACCAATCTCCCAGCGCTTCTACTCTGAAGCGGTGCTCACCAATCTCCCAGCGCTTCTACTCTGAAGCGCTGCTCGCAATCTCCCAGCGCTTCTACTCTGAAGCGGTGCTCACCAATCTCCCAGCGCTTCTACTCTGGAGTGATGCTCACCAATCTCCCAGCGCTTCTACTCTGAAGCGGTGCTCACCAATCTCCCAGCGCTTCTACTCTGAAGCGATGCTCACCAATCTCCCAGCGCTTCTACTCTGAAGCGGTGCTCTCAATCTCCCAGCGCTTCTACTCTGAAGCGCTGCTCACCAATCTCCCAGCGCTTCTACTCTGAAGCGCTGCTCACTAATCTCCCAGCGCTTCTACTCTGAAGCGATGCTCACCAATCTCCCAGCGCTTCTACTCTGAAGCGATGCTCACCAATCTCCCAGCGCTTCTACTCTGAAGCGGTGCTCACCAATCTCCCAGCGCTTCTACTCTGAAGCAGTGCTCACCAATCTCCCAGCGCTTCTACTCTGAAGTGATGCTCACCAATCTCCCAGCGCTTCTACTCTGAAGCGGTGCTCACCAATCTCCCAGCGCTTCTACTCTGAAGCGATGCTCACCAATCTCCCAGCGCTTCTACTCTGAAGCGGTGCTCTCAATCTCCCAGCGCTTCTACTCTGAAGCGCTGCTCACCAATCTCCCAGCGCTTCTACTCTGAAGCGCTGCTCACTAATCTCCCAGCGCTTCTACTCTGAAGCGGTGCTCACCAATCTCCCAGGGCTTCTACTCTGAAGCGCTGCTCACCAATCTCCCAGCGCTTCTACTCTGAAGCAGTGCTCACCAATCTCCCAGCGCTTCTACCCTGAAGCGCTGCTCTCCAATCTTCCAGCGCTTCTACTCTGAAGCGGTGCTCACCAATCTGCCAGCGCTTCTACTCTGAAGCGATGCTCTCAATCTCCCAGCGCTTCTACTCTGAAGCGCTGCTCTCAATCTCCCAGCGCTTCGACTCTGAAGCGGCGCTCACCAATCTGCCAGCGCATCTACTCTGAAGCGCTGCTCTCAATCTCGCAGGGCTTCTACTCTGAAGCGGTGCTCTCAATCTCTCAGCGCTTCTACTCTGAAGCGGTGCTCTCAATCTCTCAGCGCTTCTACTCTGAAGCGATGCTCTCCAATCTCCCAGCGCTTCTACTCTGAAGCGGTGCTCACCAATCTCCCAGCGCTTCTACTCTGGAGCGCTGCTCTCAATCTCCCAGTGCTTCTACTCTGAAGCGCTGCTCTCAATCTCCCAGCGCTTCTACTCTGAAGCGCTGCTCACCAATCTCCCAGCGCTTCTACTCTGAAGCGGTGCTCTCAATCTCCCAGCGCTTCTACTCTGAAGCGGTGCTCTCAATCTGCCAGCGCTTCTACTCTGAAGCGGTGCTCTCAATCTCCCAGCGCTTCTACTCTGAAGCGGTGCTCTCCAATCTCCCAGCGCTTCTACTCTGAAGCGATGCTCTCAATCTCCCAGCGCTCCTACTCTGAAGCGCTGCTCTCAATCTTCCAGCGCTTCTACTCTGAAGCGGTGCTCACCAATCTGCCAGCGCTTCTACTCTGAAGCGCTGCTCTCAATCTCGCAGGGCTTCTACTCTGAAGCGGTGCTCTCAATCTCTCAGCGCTTCTACTCTGAAGCGGTGCTCTCAATCTCTCAGCGCTTCTACTCTGAAGCGATGCTCTCCAATCTCCCAGCGCTTCTACTCTGAAGCGGTGCTCACCAATCTCCCAGCGCTTCTACTCTGGAGCGCTGCTCTCAATCTCCCAGTGCTTCTACTCTGAAGCGCTGCTCTCAATCTCCCAGCGCTTCTACTCTGAAGCGCTGCTCACCAATCTCCCAGCGCTTCTACTCTGAAGCGGTGCTCTCAATCTCCCAGCGCTTCTACGCTGAAGCGGTGCTCTCAATCTGCCAGCGCTTCTACTCTGAAGCGGTGCTCTCAATCTCCCAGCGCTTCTACTCTGAAGCGGTGCTCTCCAATCTCCCAGCGCTTCTACTCTGAAGCGGTGCTCACCAATCTCCCAGCGCTTCTACTCTGAAGCGCTGCTCACCAATCTCCCAGCACTTCTACTCTGAAGCGGTGCTCTCAATCTGCCAGCGCTTCAACTCTGAAGCGGTGCTCTCAATCTCCCAGCGCTTCTACTCTGAAGCGGTGCTCTCAATCTCCCAGTGCTTCTACTCTGAAGCGCTGCTCACCAATCTCCCAGCGCTTCTACTCTGAAGCGGTGCTCTCAATCTCCCAGTGCTTCTACTCTGAAGCGGTGCTCTTAATCTCCCAGCGCTTCTACTCTGAAGCGGTGCTCTCAATCTGCCAGCGCTTCTACTCTGAAGCGGTGCTCTCAATCTCCCAGCGCTTCTACTCTGAAGCGGTGCTCACCAATCTCCCAGCGCTTCTACTCTGAAGCGCTGCTCACCAATCTCCCAGCACTTCTACTCTGAAGCGGTGCTCTCAATCTGCCAGCGCTTCAACTCTGAAGCGGTGCTCTCAATCTCCCAGCGCTTCTACTCTGAAGCGGTGCTCACCAATCTCCCAGCGCTTCTACTCTGAAGCGCTGCTCACCAATCTCCCAGCGCTTCTACTCTGAAGCGGTGCTCTCCAATCTCCCAGCGCTTCTACTCTGAAGCGCTGCTCTCAATCTCCCAGCGCTTCTACTCTGAAGCGGTGCTCTCAATCTCCCAGCGCTTCTACTCTGAAGCGGTGCTCTCAATCTGCCAGCGCTTCAACTCTGAAGCGGTGCTCTCAATCTCCCAGCGCTTCTACTCTGAAGCGGTGCTCTCAATCTCCCAGCGCTTCTACTCTGAAGCGGTGCTCTCAATCTCCCAGCGCTTCTACTCTGAAGCGGTGCTCTCAATCTGCCAGCGCTTCTACTCTGAAGCGGTGCTCTCAATCTTCCAGTGCTTCTACTCTGAAGCGCTGCTCTCAATCTCCCAGCGCTTCTACTCTGAAGCGGTGCTCACCAATCTCCCAGCGCTTCTACTCTGAAGCGGTGCTCACCAATCTCCCAGCACTTTTACTCTGAAGCGGTGCTCACCAATCTCCCAGCGCTTCTACTCTGAAGCGCTGCTCTCAATCTCCCAGCGCTTCTACTCTGAAGCGCTGCTCTCAATCTCCCAGGGCTTCTACTCTGAAGCGGTGCTCTCAATCTCCCAGCGCTTCTACTCTGAAGCGCTGCTCTCAATCTCCCAGCGCTTCTACTCTGAAGCGCTGCTCACCAATCTCCCAGCGCTTCTACTCTGAAGCGCTGCTCACCAATCTCCCAGCGCTTCTACTCTGAAGCAGTGCTCACCAATCTCCCAGCGCTTCTACTCTGAAGCGGTGCTCACCAATCTCCCAGCGCTTCTACTCTGAAGCAGTGCTCTCAATCTCCCAGCGCTTCTACTCGTAAGCGGTGCTCTCAATCTCCCAGCGCTTCTACTCTGAAGCGGTGCTCACCAATCTCCCAGCGCTTCTACTCTGAAGCAGTGCTCACCAATCTCCCAGCGCTTCTACTCTGAAGCAGTGCTCTCAATCTCCCAGCGCTTCTACTCTGAAGCAGTGCTCACCAATCTCCCAGCGCTTCTACTCTGAAGCGGTGCTCACCAATCTCCCAGCGCTTCTACTCTGAAGCAGTGCTCTCAATCTCCCAGCGCTTCTACTCTGAAGCGGTGCTCTCAATCTCCCTGCGCTTCTACTCTGAAGCGCTGCTCACCAATCTCCCAGCGCTTCTACTCTGAAGCGCTGCTCTCAATCTCCCAGCGCTTCTACTCTGAAGCGCTGCTCTCAATCTCCCAGCGCTTCTACTCTGAAGCGGTGCTCTCAATCTCCCAGCGCTTCTACTCTGAAGCGGTGCTCTCAATCTCTCAGCGCTTCTACTCTGAAGCGGTGCTCACCAATCTCCCAGCGCTTCTACTCTGAAGCGCTGCTCACCAATCTCCCAGCGCTTCTACTCTGAAGCGGTGCTCACCAATCTCCCAGCGCTTCTACTCTGAAGCGGTGCTCACCAATCTCCCAGCGCTTCTACTCTGAAGCGGTGCTTACCAATCTCCCAGCGCTTCTACTCTGAAGCGGTGCTCTCCAATCTCCCAGCGCTTCTACTCTGAAGCGGTGCTCACCAATCTCCCAGCGCTTCTACTCTGAAGCGGTGCTCTCAATCTCCCAGGGCTTCTACTCTGAAGCGCTGCTCTCAATCTCCCAGCGCTTCTACTCTGAAGCAGTGCTCACCAATCTCCCAGCGCTTCTACTCTGAAGCAGTGCTCACCAATCTCCCAGCGCTTCTACTCTGAAGCGGTGCTCTCAATCTCCCAGCGCTTCTACTCTGAAGCGCTGCTCACCAATCTTCCAGCGCTTCTACTCTGAAGCGCTGCTCTCAATCTCCCAGCGCTTCTACTCTGAAGCGGTGCTCACCAATCTCCCAGGGCTTCTACTCTGAAGCGCTGCTCACCAATCTCCCAGGGCTTCTACTCTGAAGCGGTGCTCACCAATCTCTCAGCGCTTCTACTCTGAAGCGATGCTCACCAATCTCCCAGCGCTTCTACTCTGAAGTGGTGCTCACCAATCTCCCAGCACTTTCACTCTGAAGCGGTGCTCACCAATCTCCCAGCGCTTCTACTCTGAAGCGGTGCTCACCAATCTCCCAGGGCTTCTACTCTGAAGCGGTGCTCACCAATCTCCCAGCGCTTCTACTCTGAAGCGCTGCTCTCAATCTCTCAGCGCTTCTACTCTGAAGCAGTGCTCACCAATCTCCAGCGCTTCTACTCTGAAGCGCTGCTCACCAATCTCCCAGCGCTTCTACTCTGAAGCGGTGCTCACCAATCTCCCAGCGCTTCTACTCTGAAGCAGTGCTCACCAATCTCTCAGCGCTTCTACTCTGAAGCGCTGCTCACCAATCTCCCAGCGCTTCTACTCTGAAGCGGTGCACCCAATCAACAAGATTACCGGCACAGTAGCTGAGTGGTTAGCTCACTTGCTTCGTGTGATCCGGGAGGTGAAGGTACATATCGGACCCGGTTCGATCCCCGCCATCGTCCATCTTTACAGGGGGTTTTCGTGGTTTCCTTCTGTAGTCTAGGCTAATGCTGTGATGGTTCGCACAATATAGGCCACGACCGCTCCCTTCCCACTACCCATTAAAACCTTCATCTCACCATCCCATTAATCATTCATCCGACGCCAATAGATCTTAGTAATCATTACAGTGTGTCGTTAAAACCCAATATAAAAAATAATAAGATTACTGGTACCTGTTTGTATTGCGTGCTCCCAATCAACAAGAGAACTGGTAGGCCTACCTGTTTGTGTTGAGAGTTCTTGCTGCCAATCTACGTAGTATGTATACC
>OZ023328.1:1014040-1156540 GCA_964007535.1 Brachyptera risi | reverse complement strand
AAAGTAAAATATTTCCGTGGTCAGTTCTCCGAAGCCGAGTTTGAATCAACGAGGGGGTATGATACGTGCACACTAGATACATGTCGAGGCAAGAAGCAAACCAACGGCACACATAGCAAAACAATCATTTATTACAATCAAACACTTTATTTTTGACACAATTTTACACTCTGTACAAAAATGAATGAACAGTCGATAATGGCATAGCGGATAGTCGCTCCATTCGAAACACTCAACGTTTCCAGTCTTTGTCTTTACCCCAGAAAAAGCAGAAACAAATAGTTAAAAAGAGGCACCCTTGACAGAAAGCATATTCTAGTACACGAATGTGGACAAGCGTTTGAATAGTGTAACCATTCAACAGTTGCCTACGGTAACGTCCAATGCCAGGAGACAACGGAGCGTTTCTGTTCTCACCCCCGACAAACAGCACGTACGCAACTCCCAGCCCGGCGCTCGCAGGATGGGAGGTGTGAGATGGAGTGATTGTTAGCACCAGTGACAAGATACAAGAAGATCGTACAAGTGAGCAGAGAGAGAACAGAAGCACCGTAACTCGCAGCACTGGATGTCACACTAACCCAACTTATTAACATCGTCCCAACATTGACATTTTGGAAAGTGAAATATTTGCACCAAGAAGAAACAAGAAGGCTCTCGAGTGTTTTTGAAGTGTATTACTGCCCCCCGGTGGTTGTCTGCGCGCGCCTGACTCACATGCTGAGGTACCCGCGCGCCTGGGAGCGGCGGCGCCCCACTAGGTACGCCACCAGGACGATGGCCACCAGTCCCACCAGGGCACAGCCCACCGCGATGGGCACAATGTCCGGGCTGCTTCCAGGCTCGCAGTCCTTGCCTGGAACACAACGCGACCACACATCACAACTGGAACGCACTCATTTAATCGACCACCAATCAATAATATTGGGGAAGAATGTATGAATGGATTCAATGAGATAAAATAGATACAGTGAAACCTCTATTCCAGGACCAGGTAAACTCAACATCCAGGAAAATTGAACATTGGTTCGATGGGAGTGGGGCTAGAAATAATGAATGATACAAGCAGGAAAACGATGGATCCGGAAACGATGAGTAGAGGTTTCACTGTGATAATGATACTGGGGATGATAGCTTGTTTACTGCATGCTTCAACACTGAGACCACCTGTTTGTTGACACTCTTGAACTGGGAGTGTCACCTCCCCGAGTGTCCCGGGTGAGTGGGGGGCAAGTGATGAACTAGTGTTGATTAACCAACATCACAACAATTTCAATCTAATTATTTGCAATCCTGTCATTAGTAGATACTGATTGATTGTTTACCTGCGCTGAACGCAGCAGAAGCCGTCGTGTGGAATGCCTCGACGTGGAGGTGCGAGAGAGACAGAGTGGCGACGGTTGCGTTGTCCCCTGGCTGGGTCAGGTTCAGGCTCTGGACCTTGGAACAGCTGTACGACATGCCGATGGATGTGGCAAACTCCCCCCCTTCGTGCGTCAGGCTCAAGCTGCTGGCGTCTGCAACAGTCGTTACGTCGTCACTCGTGCTCAACAAGTGACTGGCCTCTCAAGTTTCTACCTCAATCACACGTGTTTATTTAAACCGCCTGTCACAATAGGCTGAAAGTGGTGTGCCAATCAGGGCCAGGCCGTGCCCTTCGCGGGCTGAACGGACAATCTGGCACCGAGACAGAATGGCGGGAATCTATCAGATGATGCAAACTCTCACTAGTGATGCTTCTGTCACTTGTAGGCCTACATCAAATTCTGTAACGTATCGAAACGTAAACGAAAAGTATCGCTAATGTAATGTAATGTCCTTCATCATCTATTACCCCTTATTCATTTATCATTTTATAATTATCTGATATTTTTATATGTGACACATTCTATACAATGTATATTGTTCCCTGCATAAAGATTATTATTATTATTATTATTATGAATGTGGTAGCTAAATGTTGAAATGATAAAATGAGCTTCTGCTGAGACGATGTGATGGCACGGAGAATCAGGAGACGAAGGATCTTCAGAAAGGAGCACAGAATGAGAAGAGCCGAGTGGACAAGAATCACGTCAGAGTCTCAAGCCAGGCCAACCGATCACAGTCGGCACTGCAAGTAACGGCAGTGTTGGGGAGTGAACTTGCAAAATGAACGCGTTCACGGGAACGCCTTTCATTTTTTGATGAACTTTTTTATGAACGCGTTCGTTTTTCACATAATGAACGTGAACTTGGTAAAAGTTCCTTTTCGGTCACGAACTTTTTCAAAAGTTCGAAAGTTCGCCGGTGAGACGTTTTTTTCAAACGAGTAGTACATTTTTCCATGACGTTTGCACTTGAGTGAGAGAGATGGAGATAGACGCGGTTTTCTGACCAGTAAGCCCTACCAATATTAGCTATATAATACTGTCGGTGGTCCAAATTGACGTTAAAAGCAACAAAAAAAAACGCGAAATGAACTTTCACGTGAACTTATGTACTTTTCACACGAATTTGAACTTTTCAGAATAAAATATAGAAAATGAACTTGAACTTTTGAAAAGTTCATTCTCACAGTAATGAACTGAACTTTTGTAAAGTTCTTTTTAAAAAGGAACTTCCCCAACACTGAGTAACGGTACACCCACACGTAGGCCCGATCTAGAAACATTGTTGCACGAGTTTCCGTCCCACCAGCTCAAAACTGTCTGCCCAACTCCCATCATACTGTAATATACACGGTCGCCAATAAGATCACAGTCGGCACTGCAAGTAACGGTACACCCACACGTAGGCCCGATCTAGAAACATTGTTGCACGAGTTTCCATCCCACCAGCTCAAAACTGTCTGCCCAACTCCCATCATACTGTAATATACACGGTCGCCAATAAGATCACAGTCGGCACTGCAAGTAACGGTACACCCACACGTAGGCCCGATCTAGAAACATTGTTGCACGAGTTTCCATCCCACCAGCTCAAAACTGTCTGCCCAACTCCCATCATACTGTAATATACACGGTCGCCAATAAGATCACAGTCGGCACTGCAAGTAACGGTACACCCACACGTAGGCCCGATCTAGAAACATTGTTGCACGAGTTTCCATCCCACCAGCTCAAAACTGTCTGCCCAACTCCCATCATACTGTAATATACACGGTCGCCAATAAGATCACAGTCGGCACTGCAAGTAACGGTACACCCACACGTAGGCCCGATCTAGAAACATTGTTGCACGAGTTTCCGTCCCACCAGCTCAAAACTGTCTGCCCAACTCCCATCATACTGTAATATACACGGTCGCCAATAAGATCACAGTCGGCACTGCAAGTAACGGTACACCCACACGTAGGCCCGATCTAGAAACATTGTTGCACGAGTTTCCGTCCCACCAGCTCAAAACTGTCTGCCCAACTCCCATCATACTGTAATATACACGGTCGCCAATAAGATCACAGTCGGCACTGCAAGTAACGGTACACCCACACGTAGGCCCGATCTAGAAACATTGTTGCACGAGTTTCCATCCCACCAGCTCAAAACTGTCTGCCCAACTCCCATCATACTGTAATATACACGGTCGCCAATAAGATCACAGTCGGCACTGCAAGTAACGGTACACCCACACGTAGGCCCGATATAGAAACATTGTTGCACGAGTTTCCATCCCACCAGCTCAAAACTGTCTGCCCAACTCCCATCACACTGTAATATACACGGTCGCCAATAAGATCACAGTCGGCACTGCAAGTAACGGTACACCCACACGTAGGCCCGATATAGAAACATTGTTGCACGAGTTTCCATCCCACCAGCTCAAAACTGTCTGCCCAACTCCCATCATACTGTAATATACACGGTCGCCAATAAGATCACAGTCGGCACTGCAAGTAACGGTACACCCACACGTAGGCCCGATCTAGAAACATTGTTGCACGAGTTTCCGTCCCACCAGCTCAAAACTGTCTGCCCAACTCCCATCATACTGTAATATACACGGTCGCCAATAAGATCACAGTCGGCACTGCAAGTAACGGTACACCCACACGTAGGCCCGATCTAGAAACATTGTTGCACGAGTTTCCATCCCACCAGCTCAAAACTGTCTGCCCAACTCCCATCATACTGTAATATACACGGTCGCCAATAAGATCACAGTCGGCACTGCAAGTAACGGTACACCCACACGTAGGCCCGATCTAGAAACATTGTTGCACGAGTTTCCATCCCACCAGCTCAAAACTGTCTGCCCAACTCCCATCATACTGTAATATACACGGTCGCCAATAAGATCACAGTCGGCACTGCAAGTAACGGTACACCCACACGTAGGCCCGATCTAGAAACATTGTTGCACGAGTTTCCATCCCACCAGCTCAAAACTGTCTGCCCAACTCCCATCATACTGTAATATACACGGTCGCCAATAAGATCACAGTCGGCACTGCAAGTAACGGTACACCCACACGTAGGCCCAATCTAGAAACATTGTTGCACGAGTTTCCGTCCCACCAGCTCAAAACTGTCTGCCCAACTCCCATCATACTGTAATATACACGGTCGCCAATAAGATCACAGTCGGCACTGCAAGTAACGGTACACCCACGTGTAGGCCCGATCTAGAAACATTGTTGCACGAGTTTCCGTCCCACCAGCTCAAAACTGTCTGCCCAACTCCCATCATACTGTAATATACACGGTCGCCAATAAGATCACAGTCGGCACTGCAAGTAACGGTACACCCACACGTAGGCCCAATCTAGAAACATTGTTGCACGAGTTTCCGTCCCACCAGCTCAAAACTGTCTGCCCAACTCCCATCATACTGTAATATACACGGTCGCCAATAAGATCACAGTCGGCACTGCAAGTAACGGTACACCCACACGTAGGCCCAATCTAGAAACATTGTTGCACGAGTTTCCGTCCCACCAGCTCAAAACTGTCTGCCCAACTCCCATCATACTGTAATATACACGGTCGCCAATAAGATCACAGTCGGCACTGCAAGTAACGGTACACCCACACGTAGGCCCAATCTAGAAACATTGTTGCACGAGTTTCCATCCCACCAGCTCAAAACTGTCTGTCCAACTCCCATCTTACTGTAATATACACGGTCGCCAATAAGATCACAGTCGGCACTGCAAGTAACGGTACACCCACACGTAGGCCCGATCTAGAAACATTGTTGCACGAGTTTCCATCCCACCAGCTCAAAACTGTCTGTCCAACTCCCATCTTACTGTAATATACACGGTCGCCAATAAGATCACAGTCGGCACTGCAAGTAACGGTACACCCACACGTAGGCCCGATCTAGAAACATTGTTGCACGAGTTTCCGTCCCACCAGCTCAAAACTGTCTGTCCAACTCCCATCATACTGTAATATACACGGTCGCCAATAAGATCACAGTCGGCACTGCAAGTAACGGTACACCCACACGTAGGCCCGATCTAGAAACATTGTTGCACGAGTTTCCATCCCACCAGCTCAAAACTGTCTGTCCAACTCCCATCATACTGTAATATACACGGTCGCCAATAAGATCACAGTCGGCACTGCAAGTAACGGTATGGATTTATTTCAATTTTTAGCAAAATCAGTTGGCGCCACACAATTTGCATGGAATTGTATCTCAATGCATTTTGACGTACATGGCTGTGGATTGTCTTCATGCTTGTGATTGAACGTCTTTGCCGTCTGTCTAAACTACGAGTTTTGAGAGCTTAGTTCTAACAAGTTTACTGCACTGGATCTCTCACATGTAAACTGCTTTGGTTTAGAGCAGGGCTTCCGCACTGACGGCCCGCGGGACCTTTTCAACTGACCCGCAGTAGGATCTTATGAACCAATGTAAAATCATGGCAATTTATTATAACATTCTGTGTAGTCAAATTGAGAATATATTCGGCAAGGGTTGAACTGTTGTAACAAGCCAAACGGTAGGGGCGGCGTTTAAACTGACATCATAGTTGTTAATTTCTGACAAAATATTCGTATTCTGTACTACCATTTGGCTTGTGACAGCAGGCACACCCATTTGACAATATTGTGAGCTTCCCCTCTTGCATCATCAGTAATATAGACCAAAATGAAGATATAAAGAAGAGAAGTGCAATTCAAGTAATTGAATTTTGACTTGAGAAAAAACGGTTACAAAAGTCTTGAAAAAATATGTTGTTTGTATACCAGCGTACCATATTGAAAACAATTGAATAATGAATGAAAAATCATTGAGCAATCAATTGTGTGGCCCACCTCAACTTTTTCTGTGAAAAAATGACCCTTTGAGCTATCTAGTTGGAAAGCCCTGGTTTAGAACAAATTTGAGGGATAATGTTTGTTACAAATATCGTCCAGGCCCAAGCCTCGCGACTTGCACTCAATGCATACAAACACATTCACATTGATAGAAAGAGATAACCCGAAGTACAGAGGGAAGTCACGAGGATGGTCGACAGGACCCCAGTTGAAGGGCAGCTTACTTGCGATCCCTGGGAACTCTGTGACGTTGGCTTGGATGACTGCGTCTATGGCGTCTAGCTTGCTGATCTTGGTGGTCTGGTTGCTGGTGAAGGTCAGCGTGATGGCGTGGAACTGCCTGTCGACCGCGCCCGCTGGCAGCCACGAGAGGACCAGGGTCTGCGTGGCGTTGCCGCAGCTGCCCGTGGCAGTCGTGTCGTTGCTGGGCACAATCAGGCTGGCGTAGCCCGTCTGTAACCACACGGACATTCAAACACACGCCTAGTGCCTTGGCTGGCCGAACATGAGGGAAACTACAAACAAGTGGGCTGCACAGAATATGACAGAATCTATGCAAAAGTGCTGAATTGACTAAACTAGGAAAACGCTATATATATACGCGTTGTTAGACGAGCGGAAAGTAATAGTATGTCGACTTCTTTGCCAAACTTTTGCCTACATTCGCCAATTAGGTGACATTTAAGTTAGAAATGGGTAAAAACTGCTTCGAGTGGTACCAATTCAGCACATTTGATGGTTTATCTTCGAAATGGCTCACCCGATCAAGTTGAAAAATGTCAGAAATGTGTATCAAAATGTGAATCAACTTCACGCGGAATTTATTTTTTTTTTAATAATTTTTTTTTCCTGCCCTGTTATTTCAATGGGCATTTTTGAAATTTCTTAAATTCATAAAAAAAAAGTTACCATCCGTTAATGCCACAAAACTATATACAGATCTAAGTTAGATGAGGAACCATGATGAAAAAAAGTTTGAAGTTGATAGCTGTAGCCGTTTGACCTGTGGAGAACCGACAAAAAACATAAAAACAAAAAAAAAACAACATAAAAACGAACACCAATTTTTTTCAGTATGTCAAATTGAATCCTCGGTAAAGCTCGTCTAAAAAGACAAACATGTCTGATCATGGTAGGCGTGTATTAAATGTGTAGCCTAAAATGTATCCTAAAAGCAGCGTTTCCAGTTCCAATTTTTTCTTGTCGTCCGACACGATCTTCCCAAATGACCAATCACAAGTCAGTATTCACCTAAACAACATTACTAAATTGACTCCAACTTTCGTCGGCCGAAATTACGATTTTACCGGAAGTTACACTGAGATTGTGATCGATCTGGTTCCGGTTATTAGGATTTATATCGCACGGCCGTAAAAGAGAATTGACTCACGGAAATATCCATTCATCTAGGTATCCGTAAAAACTGCAATTTCGAGCACCACCACGCTTTCAGAATCACTTTGTTGAATCTTTCATCTAGAATTGTTATGCTATTTGGAGTTAGTTTGGAGTTGAATTATTTATTCAGGTGGTACAGGACAGTCCATGTTTGTATACGGTAACTTCAATTGCATGACTTAAAAAAAGTGTGTCAATCTGTAATCTTCAAGCTCAATTCTTCACATGGTTCAAAGAAGCCTGTGAGTTTGAGGTAATGAAGGCTATGGCTATGATGCCACGATAACGATATGACAAAGCCAAGTGGAAACAGTAGGTTTGTTTGTTTGTGTTGCACCACCTGAACTAAAGTGTTGCTGGTGCAGGAAGGAAATGCGTCATATTACAGGTTTGGTGCAGGAAATTATCTCTAAATGTTGAGGTAGGCCTACAAACAAACACGATAGTACCAATTTCAACGGTTACTAGACGCAAATTTTGAAAATGGGAAAAGTTATTAGGGTAAAATCACCAGAGACGTAATTCTGCATGTCAACTTACTTCAAAATAATTACAACCCTTATTCAAATATACAATTTTTCATTCTCATCGGCACGTATTTAAGCGTCATCAACTTGTAAGTCAACATAGTGTCCACCTACAATTTGATTTTAGCGCCTACCATCTTGAACTGAACTAAGCACACCAGCTCCGAAGCTGGTGTAGAACTACTTGAACTAGTGCAAGTGAACTGGGACAAACAAACACGAGAGTGTAGCTTTGGTGCAGCACCTCGGTTACAAACAAACACCAGAGTGCAAGAACTGAAGAACTAGTTCAAGTAGTTCAGGACAAACAAACAGACCTAGTCATAACAAAAATCGTACCAATATTGTGTTGGACGACAAAATGAAAAAATCGGAACTGGAAACCCTGCTTAAGGTTGTGCTGTAATCATATGGGACATGCCCACCTTGCTTTTCAAATGTATATGTCCATTGGGTTCAACAACGCACTGTACCGATTTCAGGTACCAATTTTGTTTCCTATAATGACTTATTGGTGTCAGTGAATGATGGATGAGATGATGGGATGTTGGTTGTGGCCTGTTGTTAAGTAACCATCCCGGTATGAACCTGAATGACGATGTACCTGTCAGGATGGTCGACCAGCGCGCAAGCCTGTCTCAGTGCCTACCTTGTTTCCTGTCATTTCGTAAGACACGTTCAGTTGGATTGCCATCACAGCCATGATGCACGTGATGTTCTTGTCACCGTCCTGCACGGTCCAGTTGCCGGCCTGCGGCACGGGGGCCGGAGGGGCGGGGGTGGTGGTGGTGGTGGGAGGGGCCGCCGTCGACGTGGTCGTAGCCTCCGTGGTGGTGCTGGTGGTCGTAGCCTCCGTGGTGGTGGTAGTGGGCTCGGTGGTCGTGGTGGTAGTAGTGGTGGTAGTAGTGGGTTCGGTTGTCGTGGTCGTGGTGGTGGTCGTGGTGGTGGTGGGAGCTGTTGTCGTGGGTACTGGCGGCTGCGGTGGGATTCCTACATCACCTGAAATGTAACAAATTGAATATAAATCAAGTACTGTTTAGTGTAGTCCAACATCATCTTATTCGAGTGACAGTTTTTTATTATGATTTCATGACAGTGCATCAATTGATGTTGTAGTTAGCTGAAACAGAGGAGGTTGTGGAGACTGATTATTGTTAGCTCAATGACCCCATCGTCAGCTAGGTTATTTGGGGGTGATAATGAAGCTACAAAGTGATGATGAGAGCAAGCACATGACGTCTTGACTGTGATCTACGGAGGTGGCTCGGTCCATCAGACAGGTTGATCGGTAGCTCGGCCCAATCACCCGACCCAGGGACCACTAGGTAGCACTGCTGACACGCACACTGTGGACAATCGGTGTACCGTATCTGAAGATACCTCATGTTGGCCGTTGGATCAACGCTGGATATTCAATGAAACAAAATGCAAGTGTGTGTGTGTGTGTGTGGGGGGGGGGGGGGTATTCTAGTTGAGTTTGCAATATCAACAAAAAAACTAATCATTTACTGGTAGGCCTACTGCTACTTGAAAAAAATCTATAATTTATAGATTTCAATGATGGGTAGGTCTACACAACAATGCAACAAGGTAGCAACAAGAAACTGCGCGAGTATTATTTTATTCATTTATAAATTTCAGGATTCATTTGTAGGGCTACAATTTGCTCATTCTTATTTCAGTTACCGATATTCAATTTTTCCAGGGTAAGCCCTAGATATCAATTATTGTTTTGATTTCAAGTTAATTGAATGAGCCAAGTTGATATTGAAAAGAAAGTTCTGGGCCTATTAAAACGAAGTGATCAAGAATATTGAAACCAAACGCAACTGTGATAAATATAAGCCTAGGATTAGGCCTACAGTGAAACGGCTTCGCACCTTGTAACTTGCGCTATGTAGAATTATAATAGGCCAGTGTTGAGTGAATCTGTAGGCCTATCCCGGTAGTGAGTCAGAAGCCTGAACTTGTTAGGAATGATTGGAAAGAGAGGGTCGGGGCCAAATACTGAGGAATCATAGTATTCACTCACAACTGAAGCCACGATAAAACGGTCAGGATTGTCAGCTCAAACATGGCGGGAGTCAAACCTAGCTTATTAGTGACTAATTCACTAGTCTCAGTCCAGCCTAAATGGACACTCTATTCTGTTGCCGATACATCTCAAATTGTCATTGCAGTCCATTGTTAGGCAGAAACCCTAGACTAAAATGGACATCAAAGTCCAAGCCTGTCCTAGGCCTAGACATTGAATTCATACGCCTACCTAGAGCCTAGGTCTTTTCAAGTCTTATTAGGCCTAGGGCCTACGCCAAACCATATTACACAATCAACATTGATATAGACCTAGGCTAGGCCTATAACATAGGCCTAGGCCTACCTGGAGTAGGGCCTAGTTTGTATCAACAACATTATGTAGGCCTACACCTGGCTAGGTCTAAATCGTATAATTTCCCTGGAATTGTAATTCGTGAAGGGGAATAATATTACTCTTATCTACGTCATAGGTAGCTAGGCCTATCGTCAGCAACAAACAAAATGACAATCATCATCCGCTGTAGCGACAGTCATAGGCCTAGGTTGGAAGCAGAGAACAAAATAACTTGGCCATCACTCCGTCGGAGGTTTTAATGCTTCCTAACTAATGCTAATATTATTACAGGAATCAAATAATCACCTAACGTCAGTGCAAGTACACTTGCTACCACGACCATTAACACAATGTTATGCGACATGATCCGTAATTCGTATCGTCCAACGATCACTAGTCACAACACTCTTCTGACTTTTCCAGTGACGTGCAAGGCAATGGTGCAAGGCAAACGACGCAAATCGTCCAACAGAGTGCGGAAGTCACCAGCTGATTCGCTCAGAAAGCACGTTTACAGCAAGCACACTCGTGACTCTTACTGGCTGATGCAGTTCCGTTTACCGTCTACACTCCCCACATGACAATGAATCATTATTAATATTTTAATATTATATGATTATGAAAAAGTTGCTAATCAATATTTAGTCAATTATCATTTTATAACAATGACTTGAGAAATGATCGGTACATATTATAGGCCAGTATTTAACAAATAAAATGTGTAATAACACTTCTCTGACCATTACTTAACTTCAAGTCAACAAAGCGGTACATTTAAACCAAGGCAATCGACTTCCGAAGTAAAAAATATAATTACTCACACTTTCGAAGTATAACGTAACACTAAAAATGTGATTACTACAATTCCTTATTATTATCAATAATATGTGAGGAAAGTAAGGTCACGTTTCTAATGTTTGTTTCAGTTAAAAAAAAAAAAATACAGCAGCTAGTACGAAACTTGTGAAATAAATAAAAATATGATTTCTTTCTTTACAATGAGTTTCCTGTCAGTTTCGAATGCAAGTTTATTTCAGTGGCGGATCCAGGTCAGATTCATGGGGGGAGCGATTTTAGTTTGAAAAAGAAAATGTCACAATGAGAGCAGTTGTACGCAGCAGCCCGTTATCGCGACCCACGCGGGGTAAGGGGGGAAGGCCCCCTCTTGGCCCCGCAGGTATTTTTTTTTAGTTTACACCCATTTTTAATACGGTTCAGATGCCAGAGTCAGTCTACTTATGAATTGAAAATGACACCAAAACCAATATTTGTAGCTGCAGGGCTGTTTTGTCATTTCAGCGCCCTGGGAAAGCATTCAACAATTGTGAGGGCCCAGAACTGAGTGTCCATATCAAAGATGAACGCAAGGAGAGAGCCATGCCCCGCAGGGAAAATTTTCGAAAATTTACTCTCTATAGTACGATTTTACGGCTTTCAGAAACTACACAAAATTCCTGGAATGGATTTCAACAAGATGAATAGAATACGATTACTGACAGAAAGTCACTGATGGGCGCCGATAGCACCCCTTAAACTTAGCCACCAGGCAGCCGCCCTCTTCGCCCACCCCTAGAAACGACCCTCGTCGTTATATTAACAAATATCGTAATATATAATGCACAACCTGAAAGAAGCACGGCAGTGTTGTTTGTTGATTCTTGCCAACTCAACTACATAGGCCTACTATAGGCCTAGGTCTGACATTTTGAAACAGCGCGTCAAATTCATTCTCAATTCAATGATGTAAAATATGAAATCTTATACGATATTCATTTCCATCCTTCTCCCTTCCTATTTTCTTTCTTTCTTGTTCTCATTGTTTTCTTCGCTTCCGATTCATGGAGGGGAGGGGGGATGATCACCCCCCATCGCCCCGCCCCCCCTGTATCCACCGCTGGTTCATTTCAGTTAAATCAAGATAAATGTAGACTTCCTGACTCCTAGTGACTGACATTTCATCGCTCTCTCGTAGTAGTAATAATAATAAGTCTTTATCAGCAATGTTTGCTATGACATAAATACACTTCTCTTACATACAAAGTACAATCAGGATTAAGCTGATAATTGAGTTTTGTGTTCCCATTACTAATACCTATAAGACTATCGATAACGTAACGGGATAAGCAACATGGCGTAAGTCCTATCCTTTTAACATTAGGCCGTTTTCATCATGATGGAATCAGTGCTTTCGTGTACATTTCTGAGATTCGCAATTTCAAATCAAATCGTACGAATTAGACTGGTATTTCAATATATAGTACATAGTTGTACAATTGCATTGATTTTAATCTTTCTTGTAGATGATGAGTAATTATCCAGTTATCAAATGGTAAATATAGCAGTAGGGCTCTTGACTAGGGGACTAAATGCTTTTACAGACGTATTTTAAATTTAGATTGGCCAATTCAAATTGAATGTTTCCCAATATTGTTTAATGCAGTTGGAAAGTGCTGGATTCACAGATTGCATTACATCTATTACTTGTATAGATCAACATACAATAATACCAGCAAATCATCATAACATTTGTGAGGCGGCATCCCTTTGATATACGCATGGTGCGAAAGGAAAGCGCCGTGTTGCTTATCCCGTTACGTTATTGATAGTCATAGCTAATACTAAGTTTAAGTTTATATTTAAATTCCACGACTGTTCGCTTCAATTACATTGATCGGTAAGAGATTATTATACTGTCTTATATTAATACCTAGATAGAAAAGTGATCTAATTATAATGTTCCCCTATAAGTACTCGAGAGGCATTCGATTCTTCATCAATTGAAAATAAGCACATCCCATTGAAGCTAATATAAGCCACCCTAGTATTGATAGCTCTTCACTGCCAACTCCTCTGCCACACTTCAACACAGCTCTCATGCCTCTAACCTGCAAAATCTGAGTTGTCGATTTATATCAGTAAGAAATGCCTAATATAGAATTGTTGCACACACATTGAAGTGAGGTTTTACAATAGTATTGTACACAACTAAATGTGTATATATACTAGTCAAACGCGAAATGTGCGTTGTAAGATGAGCGAGATATCTGAATAAGGTATAAAAGTCGTTGAAGTAGTTCTACCCTTACTACTTTATCGACTGCATAGGTTGATTGGAAGGAATGAGTCAGGGTATGGAGGTAGGCGAGGTCATGATAGAGCCGCAGTAGTTATGAAGGGGGCTAGATTAGATGTCGGTAAATTATCTTTCTTGAATAGGTCAGGTAGGGACTGGAATGAGCTTAGTATAGTGTTTTTGAAGGGGGTGAAATTGGATCAAAGTTATTCTGTCAGAGGGTTAGGGAGGTAGTGGGATGGGATAGGGGTAGTTAGGGAACTTGCCACCGCTCATTTATGTCCTATTGCAAGAGTTTAAATAAATAATATAAAACAAATACTTCTGAGCTGACTGCTGACTCACATAAGTTGAAAATTGAATGGTACCGGAAGTAGAGGAAATATAATTAGATGAGCGTAGCGAAGGTTTCTTTTCACATACCGAAAAAAATGGGCTTGGTTGTTTTGTTTGTTTGTTTGTTTGTAATTTTGTGCGCGGCATACAGGTCAGGAAAAGATATCTATCATATTGAAACTTTTTCTACATATTCCTGGCATACCAGAATGAGTTGGGATTGTTTTACAGAAAAATCGATTCAAAGGTTTTTCCGGAAAAAATTTGAAGAGTTTGAAAAATCCTCATAAGAATAACCTGGAGGAGAAATACTTGAAAAACAAGAATTCTTCAAAAGCTTTCAAATTTTCACCGAATATGAACAATACTATTATACACCTTTTCAGAGATTTCTGCAACAATCGAATGAGAAATAATGAAGAAAACGAAATAAAAGTGTACATTTTATTGAATATTTGGTTGGTTTTGCACAGTGTATATGCGACAGGTTAAGCACTATAAATATCAACAAGTTGCAGGTAAGGTTTTAGAACGTTTGAAGTAATCCAAGGTCCGTAGATGTAAATTGAGCTGACAGAATATTTTTCATTCTAGATTTCCATACTTCTACGCTCATCTCACAACGCGCATCCCGCGTTTCCCTATAGTTTACAATAACTAGAACTCAGCCCTTCAGCAAATATTAAAAATAAGAGAGATATTAGCATTATTTATAAATACAACGGAAAATCAGTAAAAGACATAATTCATCCGATTATGTGTCGTATTCTAAATAAACAACGCCGCATTAATTTCCCAAAAACAGCTACTGCTACTGTTCGATAACTCTTTGGCGGCACGTCGCGTGAAAATATTGGAGTCGGGATCATGTTTCCAAAGATGACCGATTATCGGCTGCACAACTCACATAGTTGAACGCAACTATATGTTCAGTACGACGAGCTATTACTTTAGACAGCCCCCCCCCCCCACACACAGGTCATTATTTATCTGTTGCTCTCATGAATGAATATTAGGGTTTTAAGGCGCATCGACAGCGAGGTCATTTAGCGCAAATGACCTCGCTGTCGATGCGCCTAAAATACGTTCAATATTTTTCGGTGAATATGTATGTATTTCTGATCATACAGCATGGGCCCCGGGGCGACCGGGGCCCCGGCTGCCCCTGCGGTAGTTACGCCACTGACTAGAACCAACCATCAAACTGCCATGTCAAGTAAGATGGCCATAGTCAGCGGTGTTTTCACTGTAGCTAGCTGTGCCTAGCTGGCCCCTAGTCACAGCGCAGTGCTGATAAGAATGTGGACACAGTGATGAACTGAATCTAATCTCCTAGCTCCTGTCAAGGTCATCGATTCTCACATCTTGACGACAGCTGTTATTCAAACTACCATTGACTGAATTACTACTAGCTGGCATTACTACTACCGATAGCGAATTTACATTTCAATATAAATATGATTATCATCCCATTGAGTATTTGGTTCAACTCAGTGTTGCCATTCTGCCCCACTAGTGAGCATTGCTACCAACAATGCCCCCGAGATGAAGATAATAGTCGTTACCATAGCAATACAGCGAACTGCATGGTGGACTACCAAACACTCTGATTGGTCAATTCCAAGTAGAAACGGCTGATCCGATTCGACTGAAAGTTCGGAATAATGTGCATAATTATAATATCAAAATTCCCTGAGAATTTGAATTCTCTCGAAGAAAATATTTTTCACGGATTTTTTCCTCTGGATTATTCTTAGGGGATTTTTGAAAACTTTGAAATGAGCTTTCTCAGAAGTGGTTCAACCGATTACGGCTTAAAACTATACAGTATCGAATTAGATAAGGACACTTTTGTATGCCAAGTTTCAACTGATATTAAATTTTCGTTTGTCCTGTGGAGCGCGAACAAAAAAACAAGCACTTTCTTTTCGGGTAAGGTGAAATTGAGTCTTCGCTTCGCTCATCCAATAACATCATTTAAAAAATAATCTCTGATTTTGTCTGGACATCAGGAAATGTGAATGAAATTTGATCTCTTGGGGCAATTAACAATTGTTAAGGTTGAATTCAGAGATTTCGTTGCGGGGGTGCTTCTGTGTTTTCCGGGGGGGGGGGGGCAGAGGGCAAATCAATCCATTTGTCCTGCAGGACTCGGCCCTTTTCTGTTCAACTGAGCGAAGGGGGCGGGGCCAGGAGGCCTCCAAATCAATCCATTTGTCCTGCAGGACTCGGCCCTTTTCTGTTCAACTGAGTGAAGGGGGCGGGGCCAGGAGGCCTCCGAATCAATCAATTTGTCCTGCAGGACTCGGCCCTCTTCTGTTCAAATGAGTGAAGGGGGCGGGGCCAGGAGGCCTCCGAATCAATCCATTTGTCCTGCAGGACTCGGCCCTTTTCTGTTCAACTGAGCGAAGGGGGCGGGGCCAGGAGGCCTCCGAATCAATCAATTTGTCCTGCAGGACTCGGCCCTTTTCTGTTCAACTGAGCGAAGGGGGCGGGGCCAGGAGGCCTCCGAATCAATCTATTTGTCCTGCAGGACTCGGCCCTTTTCTGTTCAACTGAGTGAAGGGGGCGGGGCCAGGAGGCCTCCGAATCAATCACTTAGAATTTCTGAAATTGAGATGACTTCTAGCTTTCTCTAAATACAATTGGGGAAACAAATATTGTCATTTGTTATTCAAATCTAGTTCCAGGGGCATGAGGACCTTTCAGAATATTCAAGTAGTTACCAAAACTTCAAGGCAAATTGTCAAAATTGTGCCTGTATTTGTATTTATTGCCGTTTCTTATTAAAGAACAATATTAAAATTGTATAAACACTGTCAGAGATATTGGAAAATAAAATTATAATAATAATACATGAATATAAATAATAGGATAGAATGTAATAGCTTATGTGTCAATGATTTAAACCTCATTAAGAATTGAAATAGTCTTCTATACAATAAAACTTGTTTGTATGTAAGAATTTAATGGTCTCATTTTTGAACTGCATTCTACTTCTCGAGTCCTTGATGTGGGACGGAAGTCTATTATAAATTCTTCTCCCGGACTGCACTGGTCCCCAGACTGTAGAGTTGAGACGGGGCATCACTAAGGTCTTTGAGGCAAACCATCGAGGGGCGTTAAAATGACAAGCAATGCAGCGTAGAGCAGTTTACGATCATCGTGATTGTGGTCAGTTATTGGCGATTTGGGGAAGAAACCATTTCCCTAGAGGGGCGCTGGCTACCCAAACACGATTCTGTCTTGGTCATATTCCTGATATTGATCAATTGATGAAAAAATCTCTCACGCTATAATTCTGATTGGGTTTCAGCCGGACCTACTCACCTGGACCAGGACTTGTTGCTGCAGTCTTCGGATAATTGGGAATGTTTTGAAGGAAAGGCGTGAATCAGAGACGTCGGCCATGTTTTATAACATATCTTTTATTAACCTTCATCAGCTTACCGTTAACATGTAACATGATTATTGAAGAATGACTTTAAATAACTTTCAATGATAATAACAATGCCACTGCATGTATATACTATACTAACTTTTACAGACAACACACATGATAAAATTGTTCTTAGACGTTGGTTTGGTTTGAAATGAGGTCTCCTATAGAACTACAAAATACTGACTTTCAAGTAAAAACATTAAGTAATGATACCACAAATATTTAAAGTAATATTTACATAATATCAAATAAAAATTAGCTCAAGTCAGTGAAAACAGAACACGAGCGCTTTTGTGTGTTTCGACACAAAATGCAGTACAGTACATTTAAATAACATGGACCTGTCTACTTACAGAGAAAAATCAGTGATTGGAAATGCATCAAAATTCATTAAATATATTTTGTGTTCAACTGCCTACGCGTACTGTTAAAAACAAATATATCATATACATACATATATATATATATAAATGATTAATTTGTAAAAGTGTTTGGACAGCCCAGAAGCAGAATCATTATCTAATCAATGAGCTATGTAATACTTGTGTACTAGTGTACGACGCAGGCTGTCTAGTCGATCATGAGCTCGAAGTGGACCGAGCCGCGGCGCTCGTGGCGGTCGTGGTGGATGTTGTGGGCCCACGCCTTGCACTCGATGTTGATCAGCACGCCCGCTGCAAGCAACAAGCAGCACAACTTCATACAAACCATCAGGGACAAACACTTTGGCTAACGGTGAGAATATTAGACAGTCCGTCTGAGATGATGCACGACTTGGGCTGGCAGGATTTGGTAAAACGGAGAAAATTGGATCGGATATGTATGTGATGTTTTCAAGGCAATGGAAGGAGAAGGGGGTTGGGGGGAGTTGAATAGGTTGATTGAAAGGAATGAGTCAGGATATGGGGGTAGGCGGAGTCATGATAGAGCGGTGTTAAAAAGGGGGCTAGATTAGATGTGGACAAATCTTCTTCCTCAAATAGGACAGGTAGGGACTGGAATGGGCTCAGTAGAAGTGTATTTGAGGGGGATGAAATAGGGTTGAAGCTATTCCGTAAGAAGGTTAGGGAGACGGTCAAACAGCCGTGACCAAGGATGGGGACTTGCCACCGTGCATTTTATGCGCAACTGTGGGTGTAATAATAGGCCTGATAATAATATAATAATAATCACCAATGTGAGGTGCATTGTTACTCTACCTCGGGTTCGAATCGTAGAATAGATATGATTGCAATACGGGGAGACAGAAAGAAGGTTTTGCTTCTCGACCCCAATATTAGATTCGAAAAGAGGAGGAAACCACGAGGAAGAGGTCGATGCGGAGAAGAAGGAGCTATATCGTCCCTGTATTCCTGACCTCGCGAAACGTTGGGGAATTTCTGAGGAATACTGGAACGTTATACAGAACTCCTTCTTGGAGCAAGAAAGGCCATTCCCATATTTTTCATTACTTTTTTGAAATCTTGTGATTTATCTAAATCATTAATTCATGAGATAATATCGACAATCTTAGGAGAGTCGTCGCATATTCTCCACAATCATCTCTTCAACGTTTCTTATTCAACTTGAAATACAATTACAAATATTTCTTCACTTTTACTAATCAAGTTTTTGATTTTATTACCATAATTCTATAACTCATAATCACTTTCGGCAATTAGAATTCTAAACGTATATTAAGCTGGACCTTCGTGGTCAGTCATGGTGAAGATGAACAGCCGTCGTGAATGAATTATGTCCTCTCCGGGTTTTCAATCAAAATTGACCAACCGATTTGGCCCCAAAACAACACAGTTTTAAATTGGATGAGTGTGCATGTCAAGAGGAGGTTTCATGTTGAACCCTGCAACCGTGCAGCGTGTGCAGGAACCAGCTTGGAGGTCCTTGCTATCGCTCGTCTGTGAGGCCTGTCATATCATGTGCTATTGTAACCGCTTTGCTGAGGTTCAAAACAATCGGTCACGTATATTTTAGGTCACTGACATTTTGAAAATACGCCAAAAATTAACATGGCAAAAACAAGTGAAGTTCATTCTCATCTGAAAAAGATGAATTCACGAGATAACGGGCCTGTGGATTTATGATGTGCTCCATGTCAGCATGTATCCAAGATCTCATCTCGAACCACCCGTGCGCTAGTGGTGTGGGATAGGGGGGACAATCGCTCGAAACCTCCATCTCTTGTGGATACAAGTTACACACGAGAGATGAAGGCTTGAACCACCCGTGCGCTAGTGGTGTGGGATAGGGGGGACAATCGCTCGAAACCTCCATCTCTCGTGGATACAAGTTACACACGAGAGATGAAGGCTCGAACCACCCGTGCGCTAGTGGTGTGGGATAGGGGGGACGGTTGCTCGGAACCTCCATCTCTCGTGGATACAAGTTACACACGAGAGATGAAGGCTCGAACCTCCCGTGCGCTAGTGGTGTGGGATAGGGGGGACAATCGCTCGAAACCTCCATCTCTTGTGGATACAAGTTACACACGAGAGATGAAGGCTCAAACCACCCGTGCGCTAGTGGTGTGGGATAGGGGGGACAATCGCTCGAAACCTCCATCTCTTGTGGATACAAGTTACACACGAGAGATGAAGGCTTGAACCACCCGTGCGCTAGTGGTGTGGGATAGGGGGGACAATCGCTCGAAACCTCCATCTCTTGTGGATACAAGTTACACACGAGAGATGAAGGCTCGAACCACCCGTGCGCTAGTGGTGTGGGATAGGGGGGACGGTCGCTCGGAACCTTCATCTCTCGTGGATACAAGTTACACACGAGAGATGAAGGCTTGAACCACCCGTGCGCTAGTGTTGTGGGATAGGGGGGACGGTCGCTCGGAACCTCCATCTCTCGTGGATACAAGTTACACACGAGAGATGAAGGCTCGAACCACCCGTGCGCTAGTGGTGTGGGATAGGGGGGACGGTCGCTCGGAACCTTCATCTCTTGTGGATACAAGTTACACACGAGAGATGAAGGCTTGAACCACCCGTGCGCTAGTGGTGTGGGATAGGGGGGACGGTCGCTCGGAACCTCCATCTCTCGTGGATACAAGTTACACACGAGAGATGAAGGCTCGAACCACCCGTGCGCTAGTGGTGTGGGATAGGGGGGACGGTCGCTCGGAACCTTCATCTCTCGTGGATACAAGTTACACACGAGAGATGAAGGCTTGAACCACCCGTGCGCTAGTGATGTGGGATAGGGGGGACGGTCGCTCGGAGCCTCCATCTCTCGTGGATACAAGTTACACACGAGAGATGAAGGCTTGAACCACCCGTGCGCTAGTGTTGTGGGATAGGGGGGACGGTTGCTCGGAACCTTCATCTCTCGTGGATACAAGTTACACACGAGAGATGAAGGCTCGAACCACCCGTGCGCTAGTGGTGTGGGATAGGGGGGACAATCGCTCGAAACCTCCATCTCTTGTGGATACAAGTTACACACGAGAGATGAAGGCTCGAACCACCCGTGCGCTAGTGGTGTGGGATAGGGGGGACAATCGCTCGAAACCTCCATCTCTTGTGGATACAAGTTACACACGAGAGATGAAGGCTCGAACCACCCGTGTGCTAGTGGTGTGGGATAGGGGGGACGGTCGCTCGGAACCTTCATCTCTTGTGGATACAAGTTACACACGAGAGATGAAGGCTTGAACCACCCGTGCGCTAGTGATGTGGGATAGGGGGGACGGTCGCTCGGAGCCTCCATCTCTCGTGGATACAAGTTACACACGAGAGATGAAGGCTTGAACCACCCGTGCGCTAGTGTTGTGGGATAGGGGGGACGGTTGCTCGGAACCTTCATCTCTCGTGGATACAAGTTACACACGAGAGATGAAGGCTCGAACCACCCGTGCGCTAGTGGTGTGGGATAGGGGGGACAATCGCTCGAAACCTCCATCTCTTGTGGATACAAGTTACACACGAGAGATGAAGGCTCGAACCACCCGTGCGCTAGTGGTGTGGGATAGGGGGGACAATCGCTCGAAACCTCCATCTCTTGTGGATACAAGTTACACACGAGAGATGAAGGCTTGAACCACCCGTGCGCTAGTGGTGTGGGATAGGGGGGACGGTCGCTCGGAAAGTCCATCTCTCGTGGATACAAGTTACACACGAGAGATGAAGGCTTGAACCACCCGTGCGCTAGTGGTGTGGGATAGGGGGGACGATTGCTCGGAACCTCCATCTCTCGTGGATACAAGTTACACACGAGAGATGAAGGCTTGAACCACCCGTGCGCTAGTGGTGTGGGATAGGGGGGACGGTCGCTTGGAACCTGCATCTCTCGTGGATACAAGTGACACACGAGAGATGAAGGCTCGAACCACCCGTGCGCTAGTGGTGTGAGATAGGGGGACAATCGCTCGAAACCTCCATCTCTCGTGGATACAAGTTACACACGAGAGATGAAGGCTCGAACCACCCGTGCGCTAGTGGTGTGGGATAGGGGGACGGTTGCTCGGAACCTCCATCTCTCGTGGATACAAGTTACACACGAGAGATGAAGGCTCGAACCACCCGTGCGCTAGTGGTGTGGGATAGGGGGGACAATCGCTCGAAACCTCCATCTCTCGTGGATACAAGTTACACACGAGAGATGAAGGCTCGAACCACCCGTGCGCTAGTGGTGTGGGATAGGGGGACGGTTGCTCGGAACCTCCATCTCTCGTGGATACAAGTTACACACGAGAGATGAAGGCTCGAACCTCCCGTGCGCTAGTGGTGTGGGATAGGGGGGACGGTCGCTCGGAACCTCCATCTCTCGTGGATACAAGTGACACACGAGAGATGAAGGCTCGAACCACCCGTGCGCTAGTGGTGTGGGATAGGGGGGACGGTCGCTCGGAACCTCCATCTCTCGTGGATACAAGTTACACACGAGAGATGAAGGCTCGAACCACCCGTGCGCTAGTGGTGTGGGATAGGGGGGACGGTCGCTCGGAACCTCCATCTCTCGTGGATACAAGTTACACACGAGAGATGAAGGCTCGAACCACCCGTGCGCTAGTGGTGTGGGATAGGGGGGACGGTCGCTCGGAACCTCCATCTCTCGTGGATACAAGTTACACACGAGAGATGAAGGCTCGAACCACCCGTGCGCTAGTGGTGTGGGATAGGGGGGACGGTCGCTCGGAACCTCCATCTCTCGTGGATAAGCGTACAGTGGAACCTCTTTGCATTGTTATCGCATCCATCGTTTTCCTGCTTGGCTTATCAACCAATGTTGAATTCTCCTGAACGTGAGGTATTTGCACACGCTGCATGTCCCTAGCGTTCCCAGACCACCCTGTACTGCATGTCACTAGATGAGAGAGAGAGCAGATATTCCTTGCACTCACTTGCTGGTCTCTCAAAGAAGATGGACACCAACGGACTGAGGTAGCCTTCCTGGTTCTGGAACGGGAAGAAGTATCCGGGGAAGCCGCGCCTCGGCACGTACTGGATCGGCCCCATGTTCTCCACGTCGGCCGGGTTCTCTCCCTCGCAGCTCACCCACACTGTGTTCGCCTGCAAACAGTCTCACTTTCATAAGCCTTCCGACACGTTCAACATTTCAAAAGTGGGCTCAAAAACTAAAATGATCTGGGCCTATATAGGTCCCAGACATGGAAAAATAGCAATTGCTATAGAAATGATGAAATCTAAGTGCTTTTTCAGAGTTTTTTCTGATATTTGTCATGTTTCAATACGTTTGATGTTGTTTCATCATGTTTTTGAAAGCGCTAGAAACGTCTGAATCCGCTATATTTCAATGTGTTGTTATTATAGATGCTATATTCATCAAGAGCGCGTGGATGTGGGTTCAGCAATATATCAGTGTTGTGATGACTGATGACTTCCGAGCGGCAAGAGATGTCAACGTTCTGATGAGGAGAAATATAGGAATGTTTGATACCCTCAACTCACAAGGTAGGCCTAGTATGTGCAGCTGTAGGGATATAGCATTCATTTCCAGGTTTGGTAGCCTTTATGTGAAATGTAGCATTTCGTAGCAAAGTACTGAAAACAGGAGCTGCAAACTCTAGATCAACAACTACGGGATTATCAACGGAAATTACACATTTTCTCGGGCATTTCAGTCTTGAGGCAGGAAGTTGGCCAAATACCACTTACTGTTGATAGTTATTCCAGGAAAGAGTAACGATTCTTTTCAACGTAACCATGGGTTACTCCATTAGATTTTATATTTGAACACACTTTTCAAAAACGATGATTTATATGATCCAGTTCAATATCTTCAAAATTGTGCAAATTTTCATGAAATAGCTGAATATGCCTATAAGCCTACCCTGAAGAAGACATGTTTAGTGAGAAATAGAGAGACAGAACATCATGTCGAATGAATCAAGATATCACGAAACATGAAGAATATCACAAATATACATCCTTGTGAAATATTTGTCTTTGATAGTCCATTTCAGGCCTTCTCAACTAGCGGCTCGCGGAACCTCTTCAGATGGCCCGCAGCAGGATCTTATGAACCAATGTAAAATCATGGCAATTTATTATAACATTCTGTGTAGTCAAATTGAGAATATATTTGGCAAGGGTTGAACTGTTGAAACAAGCCAAACGGTAGGGGCGGCGTTCAAACTGACATCATAGTTGTTAATTTCTGACAAAATATTCGTATTCTGTACTACCATTTGGCTTGTGACAGCAGGCACACCCATTTGACAATATTGTGAGCTTTCCCTCTTGCACCATATCAGTAATATAGACCAAAATGAAGATATAAAGAAGAGAAGTGCAATTCAAGTAATTGAATTTTAATTTGAGAAAAAAACTGTTATAAGAAGCTTGAAAAAATATGTTGTTTGTGTACCAGCGTACCATATTGAAAACAATTGAATAATGAATGAAAAATCATTGAGCAATGAATTGTGTGGCCCACCTCAACTTTTTCTGTGAAAAATGGCCCTTTGAGCAATCTAGTTGGAAAGCCCTGGCCTCTCTAATCAATGCTGAATGGCTACGTGAATAGATTCCACAAGTATATCCGTAGCTGGCAAGCCACAGCCGGAATGCAAGGCAGGAGACTCACCTTATCCTGGTTGTCCTTGATGTGCTGCTTCAGGTCTTCCGGCATCAGCTCCGGGAGTGCGTTGGAGTTGTTGTAGATGACCGGGATCCAGTTGAAGATCTGTGGGTAAAACACTGCGTTAGGACTACGGTACGGTAAAGTGCATATTGTTCAGGGATTTCCAGTCCTCGGAAAACGCGTGTGTCGATATGCCAGACGGAGGGAATCAACCATCATGGCTAGTAGCCATTCTCAGAATCCACTCCAACTTTTTTTTTTATATTGGGTTTTAATGACGCACTGTAATATGATTACCAAGATCTATTGGCGTCGGATGAATGATTAATGAGATGATGGGATGATGAGATGAAGGTTTTATGGGTAGTGGGAGGGTTAGTGGGAAGGAAGCGGTCGTGGCCTATATTGTAGGAACCATCCCGGCATTAGCCTAGACTACAGAGGGAAACCACGAAAAAACCCCTGTAAAGATGGACGGTGGCGGGGATCGAACCGGGACCGATATGTCCCTTCACCTCCCGGATCACACGAAGCAAGTGAGCTAACCACTCAGCTACTGTGCCAGTAATTTTATATCTGAACACACTTTTCAAAAATAATATTTTATGCAATTCAGCTCAGAATCTTCAAAATCGTGCAAATTTTCACGAAATAGCTGAATGTAGCTAAATACTCTGATAAAGACATTTATGATGAAAAAAATAGTGAATGGAATATGATGTAACGGAAATAGAAATACCACGAAACACAGAAAATATCAAATAAATATATCCTTGTAAAATGGTTGGATTCGATCAATGCCTCCATGCCTCCATGTCTGTATGGTAGATGATGATTATTGTTTGCTTAACGACCCCACCAACAGCTAGGTTATACGGGGGTACGAATGAGCTGGTGATTATGAATGTATAAAGTGATGATAAGTGAGAGGACGTTTACAGAAACCCATGCCTTATGCGGGATTCAAACCCACGCCCAACGGTGACTTCAGTTTTGTATGGTAGAGGAATGACTGACCTTGTTGAGCTTGAGGAATATGCAGGGCGCAGACTTGTGGTAGTTGTAGTGGTTCTCGGAAGTGCAGGGGGACCACTTCTGGATGTCGACAGCGCAGTACTTGCCGGGGGGCGGGGGGTCGTTGTAGCTGCACTGGTGCACATTCTGTCCGCCTCCGACCGCTGTGCCCGGCTTCTTGTACACTAGACACACACACACACCGCACTTTATTGCTTCACAGTCGTACAGCAACTCATGAGTGACAAAACAAATATACCGTTTCTGATGTACTAATTGAAAGAGATTGTAGGCCTATAAATGAAGTACGGTATTTTATAGCTACATTTCTATCATGATGTACGAGACTGAATTAATGTTTTAGTATTTCCTCTCATCACAACACCTAGCTAGATTTCGAAACTTAGTTATGCATTTGGCCTCTAGAGACAAAGACAAATACAATTTGTGGACTATTTTTGTTCATTTCAAACGTAGAATCTTCCATCTCTTTGCAAAACAATAATTGAAAAACAACTTGTCAATTTTGATTTCCTAGAAATGCTATCTCGACGGCGCAGTAATTGTCGGTAAGCCTAATACCAGGTGTTTCCATCAGCGTGAAGTCGCTTCCGCACCTTGACGTTCTCGCCGCTGTACAAATCTTTTCACCACAACCACCATCGTGGTAACAGCTCACTAACAGTACTACTCTAGCGCTAACGTTCCAACGCCAACCCCTCGTTGTCATTGGTCCGAGCCTACTTCCGTTGCCCTTGCAGCAAGCAACTCACTACCAGTACTACTCTAGCGCTAACGTTCCAACGCCAACCCCTCGTTGCCATTGGTCCGAGTCTACTTCCGTTGCCCTTGTAGCAAGCAACTCACTACCAGTGCTACTCTAGCGCTAACGTTCCAACGCCAACCCCTCGTTGCCATTGGTCCGAGCGTACTTCCGTTGCCCTTGCAGCAAGCAACTGACTACCAGTGCTACTCTAGCGCTAACGTTCCAACGCCAACCCCTCGTTGCCATTGGTCCGAGCCTACTTCCGTTGCCCTTGTAGCAAGCAACTCACTACCAGTACTACTCTAGCGCTAACGTTCCAACGCCAGCCCCTCGTTGCCATTGGTCCGAGCCTACTTCCGTTGCCCTTGTAGCAAGCAACTCACTACCAGTACTACTCTAGCGCTAACGTTCCAACGCCAACCCCTCGTTGCCATTGGTCCGAGTCTACTTCCGTTGCCCTTGTAGCAAGCAACTCACTACCAGTACCCCTCTAGCGCTAACGTTTCAACGCCAACCCCTCGTTGCCATTGGTCCGAGCCTACTTCCGTTGCCCTTGTAGCAAGCAACTCACTACCAGTACCCCTCTAGCGCTAACGTTTCAACGCCAACTCCTCGTTGCCATTGGTCCGAGCATACTTCCGTTGCCCTTGTAGCAAGCAACTCACTACCAGTACCCCTCTAGCGCTAACGTTTCAACGCCAACTCCTCGTTGCCATTGGTCCGAGCCTACTTCCGTTGCCCTTGTAGCAAGCAACTCACTACCAGTACCCCTCTAGCGCTAACGTTTCAACGCCAACTCCTCGTTGCCATTGGTCCGAGCATACTTCCGTTGCCCGTGCCCCACCCTTGTGCCAAGCAACTTACCCTCGAGGAAATTGTCCAGCTCTTCAGTCCAGTACTCGTAGTTGTTGTCGTTGCCGCGGTACCAGATGAGAGTACTCTCCACGTTGCTCTCTGGTGGCATCGGACGGAAACCAAGACCTGTCAACACAAACGTTACTTGTATCCTGCGTGAAGCTGGACTGGGTTGCAAGGCTGGTCAGGTGAGGCCTTTTGCAAAACAACGATTAAATCTACGCGAGGCACACTAGTGAGAATTTTAAAAATGTTACATAATATTTAATATGTTTCAGCCGTACCTGTGTGTGTTATTATGTGCTATTACGATTGAACAAGTGATTGATTATATTTCCAGGCAGAAGAAGCTGCGATGTTACACTCAGCCTCATCACCTATTCCAATACGCCAACACGTAACCACAGTCATTCGATTGTGTCAGACAAGTTGGCACCAGTTCTTGACACGATCACCAATTGACAACTGACAATAATTCTTCAGTTCTATTTGATGTGTCAGCAATCACCACTTGTTGATCACGCAAATGCACTCATTCTCAAATGTAACTACATGAGATCTCATTTCAAATGTAACTAGATGAGATCTCATTTCAAATGTAAGCATATGAGATCTCATTTCAAATGTAACTATATAAGATCTCATTTCAAATGTAACTACATGAGATCTCATTTCAAATGTAAGCATATGAGATCTCATTTCAAATGTAAGCATATGAGATCTCATTTCAAATGTAAGCATATGAGATCTCATTTCAAATGTAACTAGATGAGATCTCATTTCAAATGTAACTAGATGAGATCTCATTTCAAATGTAACTAGATGAGATCTCATTTCAAATGTAAGCATATGAGATCTCATTTCAAATGTAACTAGATGAGATCTCATTTCAAATGTAACTATATAAGATCTCATTTCAAATGTAACTAGATGAGATCTCATTTCAAATGTAACTAGATGAGATCTCATTTCAAATGTAACTAGATGAGATCTCATTTCAAATGTAACTAGATGAGATCTCATTTCAAATGTAACTAGATGAGATCTCATTTCAAATGTAACTACATGAGATCTCATTTCAAATGTAACTAAATGAGATCTCATTTCAAATGTTTGACGACTGCCTGTATTAAAATTTGTTATCATTAAGGATAAGGTTAGGTGGAAGAACAGCTGTGAGCAGGGTTGGGTCATTACATGTGGAATATTATTTTTCCACGGTAACGTAGAAAACATTGTAGAATATTGTGTCGAGTATGTAGAATATTAATGTGAATCATGTCCAAGATGGCTGGCAGGCCTCAGCATGTCATGTGGGATGAGCATGGTTTTAATTGGTCAAAGACAATAACAAGTGTGCTGCTTTTGGCACTGTGTGCTTAAAAACGCTGAAGAATCCAGCCGAAGAAAGGTTGGAATCACACAGGTAAGAAATGAATAACATCATTTCGATGACTATCAAATGACTATGATCCGCACAACTGAAGAGTGTTCAGCATCTGGTCTCATGTTCAATGCCCATTAAGAAACTGATCAACATTGGAACGTTCTGAAAAACTTCTCCATGTGCACCACACTCTCAAACTAAAAGATGTTACTTCTGATGAATATTAAGTATAATTTAAATATTTGAGCTCGACTAATTAGTTGGCCTACTTGATTATATTATATCAGGCCTCCCTTCATGAATGTATGATATTTACATATTAATACAGTTTTTGATAAAATAATACATCACCTGTGTCTATCCTGTTTTTACTTGATTAATTGATACCCATCGAAACTATTATTGAACTTCATAAATAATGTCTTACTGCAACTTGAACAGAATCATATTTTCTATGTGTAGAGTATGTAATTGAAACTAATATTCTCCATGACGTACTCTACGGTAGAATATACGCGTAGATTGCTCATTTTCTACGGCGTCTATTCTACTGACCCAACCCTGGTTGTGGGACCAAGCCTTGCCCTTTTTACTGTACTTTACATGTATCACTTTACATTTATCATTTATTGATAATTTACATTTATCAGCATCCCTCCATGATTATTTTACTGTTAAAAGTAGTGTTCATGTACATAACTATGTTCTTACTACTAACTTAATTGTCCCAATTCAATCTCTATAAGCTATTTCTATCTTAGCATGTAGTTTACGATAATTTTTTACACTAATACGTTACGTTAATCCTACATCATATCCTAATGAATAATTATTTATTTTCTTGTCTTTCGTATTATTAAATAATTATAAAGGTTAGGTGGAAGAACGGTCATGTGATCGAACCTCGCCCTTTTTGATTGTATGACGTTTGTATGTACATGATAAATAAAGACATTCTATTCTATTCATAAATAAAGACTTATCTATAACTTCTTTGTTTTTAAAAACAATATTCTATTTTGCTTGTTCTTTGTCCATGTAATGAGTGCCTTGAGAAGTGGTCGGCCTACCTGGGTTGTTCCCGATGAGCGATCCCTCAAGCTGCCACTTGGGTATCTTCATGTCCAGTGTCTGGTAGAACACGGTCAGCATGGCGGAGAAGTAGCCAATCAGGGCGATGTAGAACAGAACGTAGAACAGCAGTATCTTGGCTGGAGACAACCAGACAAACACACTTCATGGCACTGTCTTGCAGCATATCACAAATACAGATAATCCAGACATGAAATGGGAACCAATGTTTTAGGTAACTATCAGGACACACGTCACACACTCGGTCTAACCTCCATGACCTCAAGGTCATGACAAAATCACGAGTTTTTGTCAGTCGATTCGCTTTGATGTGCTCGATAATAATATTAAAACAGATGATAGACTAACCGGGATGAATTTTGAGATATCTTCATTCAAATACTGGATGTTTCTCTATCATTCAACACGCAATTCCTTCAAATTTCATATGTTTTCATTACCGTATGTCAGATAATTAAAATACACTAAAAGTAATGACATTCCACCAAAAAACAAGTTTTATTGTGGATGACGATATATGAATAGAATTGGGCAAAAATAAATATAGGTACCCGTTCTAATTTATGAGTCACACTCATTTTAAGAGGAAAAATAGTCAATTTTTCACCAAAATGAAGTCAAAATAGCAACTTAATATTTCATTCAAGCGCTGTAACTTCGGCCAGAAAAATATGACAGTGTTTCTGATGCAATTTCAATTCAAGAATACACATGTTCAATAAAGCTTGCCTCAGGTTTCCCCAATGTGGAATTAATTTCAAAATTACTATATTGAGTTTTTAACAACGCACTATACTGATGGCTATGATCAATTGGCGTCAGTGGATGATGAATGAGATGATGGGATGATGAGATGGAAGGTTATTTCATTAGGTGTTTTGGATGGTGGGAAGGAGTCGATCGTGGCCTGTTGTTAAGGAACCATCCCAGTATCAACCTAAACGACAGAAGGAAACCACGAAAAACCCCTGACAGGGTGGTCGACTACGGCGGGAATCGAACCCAGGTCTCCCGAATGACGGTTCAGTCTGTTACCACTCGGCCACGCGTCTCGGTCAAAATTACTTTTTGACTCTGCTGACCAAACGACTATTAGACTTTAATATTTCTACAGGCAAAACAAACAGACAAATGCACAATAAAGAACACTCTTTTTATAATGTAATTACTTCACAATGGGAAATCCCTGAAAAGTCTGCTATTTTTCCACATGGAATACAAAAATCGTCGCCCACGTAGCCTGCATTCAAATCCTCCCTCATCCCCTCATCAACTCCCCTCCCTCCCCCCCCCCCCCCTCTCAGCATTCTTCTTTCCTACCATTAGTATTTACAACTATTGTTCTAGCGCTTCTAGGCCAGGGCCCAGATTCACAAAGAGTCATATCTTTAGGACTGAGTTAGGACTGATATTGGTCACTCGTAACTCGGTAGAATAGTCCCAACTGGCGGTTTGAACTTGAAATGCCCTGAAGATAGCCGAGTCTTTGTGGATCCAAGCCTAACCAAGTCCAGTTAGACTTGATCTGACAGTTGGTGGAAACAAATAGCATGGGTAACCATTGGTGATAACAACTTTGAACTGTCGGTCGGAGTTTTCCAACAATTAGTTATAGGCTATTAACTAGATGTGCACCGTGTATGAAACCAGCAAACCACATATCATCAAGTTAGCTCTGATTATTCATGTAGCTACTCGATGATTCTAGTCAAGATAGTCTCTGCAGTGAGGCGTGATGTTGCAGCTGTCATCTATCAATTCATGTGTTGATCTGCAACAGTTTCGATTTCTCTCCAATTCTATTCTGTTCTAATGACGTGTCAAGAGCGGTCCACCCTCTCGACACATCTTCATCTCTGGAACCAGTCTCTTGTTCGAGTGATGTGATACAAGCAAGATTGCATGTGATATTACAGTAGATGTCATCCCTCTGTGAGATGATGATTAGACTGAGCTATCAACAAGTAGGCCTATCTAAACTTTATTGTAACTTGTATCCCACCCAAAACACTGACGGGTAAAAACTTTATTCATCACCAGTTAGTACTAACTGTCCTTGTGGAGCACAACTAAAGGATTGCTGCGCCCCCCCTAGGCTATACACTTGCTGGCCGCCGTTAACCACCAGTTAGTACTAACTGTCCTTGTGGAGCACAACTAGAGGACTGCTGTGCCCCCCCCTAGGCTGTACACTTGCTGGCCGCCGTTAACCACCAGTTAGTACTAACTGACGATCAGCACAGCTAGCTTCTCACCTCACTTCATGATCTTGCTATTCCCAACTTGTCTCTCCACGGAGATTCTATAATCCTCATGTTTCAAATGGAATTAAAATGGTTATCTATTAAAATATTGTGACTGGAAAACGATTCCATGGATGTGAGGTTAGGTTTACAGTAGGCCTATCTCTGTAATGGCGACTATCCGTCTTCTCAACATGACAAGTGACTCAATTAGTCACTTGTAATCCGGAAAACGTGACATCTTTTAGCGTGAAATCTGACATTTTGTGAGATGAACCAAAGAGGTTAGTCTGATTCTGTTTCCAAGTGATATCTTTTAGCGTGAAATCTGACATTTTTGTGATATAAACCAAAGAGGTTAGTCTGATTCTGTTTCTAAGTGACATCTTTCAGCGTGAAATCTGACATTTTTGTGATATAAACCAAAGAGGTTAGTCTGATTCTGTTTCTAAGTGACATCTTTCAGCGTGAAATCTGACATTTTTGTGATATAAACCAAAGAGGTTAGTCTGATTCTGTTTCTAAGTGACATCTTTCAGCGTGAAATCTGACATTTTTGTGATATAAACCAAAGAGGTTAGTCTGATTCTGTTTCTAAGTGACATCTTTCAGCGTGAAATCTGACATTTTTGTGAGATAAACCAAAGAGGTTAGTCTGATTCTGTTTCTAAGTGACATCTTTCAGTGTGAAATCTGACATTTTTGTGAGATAAACCAAAGAGGTTAGTCTGTTTTTGTTTCTAAGTGACATCTTTCAGGGATAGGGCCTATATCTATAGATTGATGATTATTGTTTGCTTAACGACCCCACCAGCAGCTAGGTTAAACGGGGGTACGAGTGAGCAGGTGATGAAGAGATGCCTTGCGCGGGACTCGACCGCCTAATGCAGTGCCTGAGCTGCATGAGCCACGGGGGCCGAGAGAGCGCAGGCGCCGGGTCGGCTGGCGGGCGTCGGTCGATAGCGTCGGCCGGCGTCGTATTGATCGCGACGCCGCTGCGGAACTATTCTCGTCGCGGCCCCACACTGCGTGACCTACATGGAGGACACACGCTATTCGCTCCCATACTACCACAGACCGGCTACACAATATACAATATTCACTTGATTGAACTGAAATGTTGATTCAAATTTGCCACTATGGGTTTCTGGGTTTTCAAAATGTGGAAAATATTCTTCTTAGTGGTTCAACCGAAGGTGCCTTGAAAGTAAAGAGTAAACTCTATCATTGTGTACTTATTTGTGGAATGGGGGGAGAATGAAAGGGAGAAAGGGTGAAAATATTAGAGTCCGTCTGAGATAAAGCACGACTTGGGCTGGCAGGATTCGGAAAAACGGAGAAAATTTGATCGGATATGTGATGTATTCAAGGCAATGGGAGGAGAAGGGGGTAGGGGGGGGGGGATAGGTTGATTGAAAGGAATGAGTCAGGATATGGGGGTAGGCGGAGTCAAAACTATATAATGAGTTGCCAATGAGGATAAAATCGCTCGAGAGTTTTAATGCTTTTAAGAACAATTTAAAGCAGTACATTTTAAATGATCCCTTTTATACAATTGACGAATATGTATCTAGCTGCACATCTCACCAATAACTTCTTTGGCATTAATCTCTTATTCATTGGACAATATTTTAATGCGTTTGTAGACAGGTACATAATGTTTGTCTGTATTTGTATTCAATCTATTGTATGTTGTATGTCTGGAATGCTTGGTATGTTTTTCTTTTTCTTATACATGTCAATGTCTTGCCATATAATTGCCTGTAATGTCAATTCCCATGGATGAATATAAATAATATCTATCTATCTATCTATCATGATAGAGCGGTAGTCATAAAGGGTGCTAGATTAGATGTGGGCAAATTTTCTTCCTCAAATAGGACAGGTAGGGACTGGAATGGGCTTAGTAGAAGTGTATTTAAGGGGGATGAAATAGGGTTGAAGCTATTCCGTCAGAAGGTTAGGGAGGTGGTCAAACAGTCGAGACCAAGGATAGGGAACTTGCCACCGTGCATTTATGCGCAGTTGTAAGAGTGATGATAACGTGTTGTCTCACGATGTATTGACTCTGATCTATTGGCGACGGATGGACGATGGTATGGAAAGGGAGCCAAGAGGGACGGTGGCGGGGATGGAACGGGAGCAGGCAGGCGAGTCAGCATTGAGGCTGAGGTACAGGGAAGTAGCAGCTTGCTGTTATCTCTTGTGTTGTGATAGGCTTAGCTGAATGCGGTTTGTTCCCTGATAGCAGAGCTAGTACACACACAGTCTTGTTGTTCCACGGCTTTGGCTTGAACCAACTGTTTAGACTGCAGGCATCTTGGATCCACTACTTGGCCAGGGGCGGATATGCCATACGAGAAAAGTTGTGCCTCCCACGGAGGGCAAGGGGGACGTTTAGACTGCAGGCATCTTGGATCCACTACTTGGCCAGGGCGGATAATGCCATACGAGAACAGTTGTGCCTCCCACGGAGGGCAAGGGGGACTTTTAGACTGCAGGCATCTTGGATCCACTACTTGGCCAGGGCGGATAATGCCATACGAGAACAGTTGTGCCTCCCACGGAGGGCAAGGGGGACGTTTAGACTGCAGGCATCTTGGATCCACTACTTGGCCAGGGGCGGATATGCCATACGAGAAAAGTTGTGCCTCCCACGGAGGGCAAGGGGGACGTTTAGACTGCAGGCATCTTGGATCCACTACTTGGCCAGGGGCGGATAATGCCATACGAGAACAGTTGTGCCTCCCACGGAGGGCAAGGGGGACGTTTAGACTGCAGGCATCTTGGATCCACTACTTGGCCAGGGGCGGATATGCCATACGAGAACAGTTGTGCCTCCCACGGAGGGCAAGGGGGACGTTTAGACTGCAGGCATCTTGGATCCACTACTTGGCCAGGGTGGATAATGCCATACGAGAACAGTTGTGCCTCCCACGCAGGGCAAGGGGGACGTTTAGACTGCAGGCATCTTGGATCCACTACTTGGCCAGGGCCGGATAGTGCCATACGAGAACAGTTGTGCCTCCCACGGAGGGCAAGGGGGACGTTTAGACTGCAGGCATCTTGGATCCACTACTTGGCCAGGGCCGGATAGTGCCATACGAGAACAGTTGTGCCTCCCACGGAGGGCAAGGGGGACGTTTAGACTGCAGGCATCTTGGATCCACTACTTGGCCAGGGCGGATAATGCCATACGAGAACAGTTGTGCCTCCCACGGAGGGCAAGGGGGACGTTTAGACTGCAGGCATCTTGGATCCACTACTTGGCCAGGGCGGATAATGCCATACGAGAACAGTTGTGCCTCCCACGGAGGGCAAGGGGGACGTTTAGACTGCAGACATCTTGGATCCACTACTTGGCCAGGGCGGATAATGCCATACGAGAACAGTTGTGCCTCCCACGGAGGGCAAGGGGGACGTTTGGACTGCAGGCATCTTGGATCCACTACTTGGCCAGGGGCGGATAATGCCATACGAGAACAGTTGTGCCTCCCACGGAGGGCAAGGGGGACGTTTAGACTGCAGGCATCTTGGATCCACTACTTGGCCAGGGGCGGATATGCCATACGAGAACAGTTGTGCCTCCCACGGAGGGCAAGGGGGACGTTTAGACTGCAGGCATCTTGGATCCACTACTTGGCCAGGGCGGATAATGCCATACGAGAACAGTTGTGCCTCCCACGGAGGGCAAGGGGGACGTTTAGACTGCAGACATCTTGGATCCACTACTTGGCCAGGGGCGGATAATGCCATACGAGAACAGTTGTGCCTCCCACGGAGGGCAAGGGGGACGTTTAGACTGCAGGCATCTTGGATCCACTACTTGGCCAGGGCGGATAATGCCATACGAGAACAGTTGTGCCTCCCACGGAGGGCAAGGGGGACGTTTAGACTGCAGGCATCTTGGATCCACTACTTGGCCAGGGCCGGATAGTGCCATACGAGAACAGTTGTGCCTCCCACGGAGGGCAAGGGGGACGTTTAGACTGCAGGCATCTTGGATCCACTACTTGGCCAGGGCGGATAATGCCATACGAGAACAGTTGTGCCTCCCACGGAGGGCAAGGGGGACGTTTAGACTGCAGACATCTTGGATCCACTACTTGGCCAGGGGCGGATAGTGCCATACGAGAACAGTTGTGTCTCCCACGGAGGGCAAGGGGGACGTTTAGACTGCAGGCATCTTGGATCCACTACTTGGCCAGGGCCGGATAGTGCCATACGAGAACAGTTGTGCCTCCCACGGAGGGCAAGGGGGACGTTTAGACTGCAGGCATCTTGGATCCACTACTTGGCCAGGGCCGGATAGTGCCATACGAGAACAGTTGTGCCTCCCACGGAGGGCAAGGGGGACGTTTAGACTGCAGGCATCTTGGATCCACTACTTGGCCAGGGGCGGATATGCCATACGAGAACAGTTGTGCCTCCCACGGAGGGCAAGGGGGACGTTTAGACTGCAGGCATCTTGGATCCACTACTTGGCCAGGGGCGGATAATGCCATACGAGAACAGTTGTGCCTCCCACGGAGGGCAAGGGGGACGTTTAGACTGCAGACATCTTGGATCCACTACTTGGCCAGGGCGGATAATGCCATACGAGAACAGTTGTGCCTCCCACGGAGGGCAAGGGGGACGTTTAGACTGCAGGCATCTTGGATCCACTACTTGGCCAGGGCCGGATAGTGCCATACGAGAACAGTTGTGCCTCCCACGGAGGGCAAGGGGGACGTTTAGACTGCAGACATCTTGGATCCACTACTTGGCCAGGGCCGGATAGTGCCATACGAGAACAGTTGTGCCTCCCACGGAGGGCAAGGGGGACGTTTAGACTGCAGACATCTTGGATCCACTACTTGGCCAGGGGCGGATAGTGCCATACGAGAACAGTTGTGCCTCCCACGGAGGGCAAGGGGGACGTTTAGACTGCAGGCATCTTGGATCCACTACTTGGCCAGGGCCGGATAGTGCCATACGAGAACAGTTGTGCCTCCCACGGAGGGCAAGGGGGACGTTTAGACTGCAGACATCTTGGATCCACTACTTGGCCAGGGGCGGATAGTGCCATACGAGAACAGTTGTGCCTCCCACGGAGGGCAAGGGGGACGTTTAGACTGCAGGCATCTTGGATCCACTACTTGGCCAGGGGCGGATAATGCCATACGAGAACAGTTGTGCCTCCCACGGAGGGCAAGAGGGACGTTTAGACTGCAGACATCTTGGATCCACTACTTGGCCAGGCGCGGATAATGCCATACGAGAACAGTTGTGCCTCCCACGGAGGGCAAGGGGGACGTTTAGACTGCAGGCATCTTGGATCCACTACTTGGCCAGGGGCGGATAATGCCATACGAGAACAGTTGTGTCTCCCACGGAGGGCAAGGGGGACGTTTAGACTGCAGGCATCTTGGATCCACTACTTGGCCAGGGCGCATAATGCCATACGAGAACAGTTGTGCCTCCCACGGAGGGCAACGGGGACGTTTTCAAATTACACTCACTTTAATGCGGTTCAGCTTAGCGTGTTTCAGATAAGGTTCGGATGACGAAATCATTTTACTTATAAAATAAAAAATGGTGTCAAAACCAATATTCGTAGCTGCAGGGTCGTTCCGTGTCATTTGAGCACCCCGGGAAAGCACTCAATTGTGCGCCCTCAAAACTGAGTGTGTATATTGAAGGTGAATGCAAGGAGGAGGGAGTTAGTTTTGTTTCAATAGGATTGTACGGGTTTCAGGAAGATGAGGCGTGTGTTTGTGTCCGCCACTGTACCTAGCTGTCGAGAGGAATTAGCACGAGTTGCGTCTCTGTGTCTGTCGATACAATAGCTGTAATTAGCAGCCATGCAGCGTGATGAGGCGTGTGAATGTGTGTGAATGAACGACACCTAGTCGCTAACAATGACTGTTAATGAACCGCCTGCAAAACATGTTGTTGCAAGAGAGAGCGGGCCGTGGTGCGTGCAGGCCGGTCCGTGACGTCACGGCAGGCCGGCCCATGACGACACGGCAGGCCGGCTCGTGGCGTCACGGCAGGCCGGCTCGTGACGTCACGGCAGGCCGGCTAGTGACGTCACGGCAGGCCGGCTAGTGACGTCACGGCAGGCCGGCTCGTGACGTCACGGCAGGCCGGCTAGTGACGTCACGGCAGGCCGGCTAGTGACGTCACGGCAGGCCGGCTCATGACGACACGGCAGGCCGGCTAGTGACGTCACGGCAGGCCGGCTAGTGACGTCACGGCAGGCCGGCTAGTGACGTCACGGCAGGCCGGCTCATGTCTCACAGGTCGACCGACAGACGTATCGGTAACACGGATCTGTTCAGGCCTACCCAAGACGGTTGCCTGCCCTCACTTCCTATCCCTCCCATGTTAGCAATATGTACCAAGTCACGGGCCACGTTTCAAGAACCATTGACCGTGCGCAGATAAGTGGTGATAAAAGGAACTAACTTTACGTTCACGTCGGCTCAGCTGATAACAGCTGGCATCAAGTTTGTCAGCCTGTCAGCCGTTTCTACAAAACAACACTAGATAGAGCAGTGATCTTTGGTTCTCAGAAAAGTACTCAGGAAATGGAACGTGTTTTAAAGTCAAGTGAAGTCACCATCTCCAAGGCTACCTTCAATGCATCTTGGGCTTACTACTGCTATATAATTCATATTGTATTTAACGACGCACTGTACTGTTGACTGAGATCTATTGGCGTCGGTGAATGATACACGAGATAGTAGGATGTGAGATGAAAGGTTATTTTATCATGTGGTTCTGGATGGTGGGAAGGAGTCGGTCGTGGCCTGTTGTTGAGGAACCATCCCAATATTGGCCTTAACGACAGAGGGAAACCACGATGCAACCCTGTCAGGATGGTCGACCATGGCGGGAATCGAACCCCGGTCTCCTGAATGGCGGTTCAGTGTGCTAGCCACTCGACCACTCGTCTCAGTCCCTCTGCTTCAAGGCGAGTGAAAGTTTCAAGTTGCTGAGAACTAGTGGGCCTATGACTAGAGGCGTGAGATGTGCATCTCTCGAACTGTAATATTGCTGCGGGGGCATGAACCCTGTGATAAGACATGTCATAGGCGGCCACCACAACCTCCCGCCTGCACAACCACAAGACACGCGATATTGCCATGTGTGTGTGGATCTGATCTATGTATAAGTTATATATATATATATATATATATATATATATATATATATATATATATATATATATATATATATATATATATATATATATATATATATATATATATATATATATATATATATATATATATATATATATATATATATATATATATATATATATATATATATATATATATATATATATAAATATATATATATATATAAATATATATATAAATATATATATATATATATAAATATATATATATATATATATATATATATATATATATATATATATATATATATATATATATATATATATATGTATATATATATATATATATAAATATATATATAAATATATATATATATATAAATATATATATATATATATATATATAAATATATATATATATATATATATATATATATAAATATATATATATATATATATATATATATATATATATATATATATATATATATATATATATATATATATATATATATATATATATATATACATGAATATTCAAATTTGTCAGACCGAGATGACGATTCCTAGTTATCGCTAAATTCAGAGACATAGGCCTACACTTGGTAGATCAGAATCTTGCTTCAGGGTTGAGACCATATCGTTCGATTGATTGCACAGCCCCCCTGCCCCCCCCCACCCCGTACAAGACGCGCGTCCCCATTCCGCCGCTATTGGCTCGGCACGCATCACCCCAATGCATACGTTAGACCCAAGGACAGCGACCGACCGAGCCGCCGTGACTGGGTCAACAGCCAATCACTGGGCTCGCCTATAGTGCATGCGTCATGCGAGCGGTCGAGTGGCTAGCACTGAACCGTCATGCAGGAGACCGAGGTCCTGAAAGGGGTGCATCGTGATTCCCTCTGTCGTCCAGGTTCCTTAACAAGAGGCCACGACCGACTCCTTCCCACTATCCAAGAGACACCCGATGAAATATCCTCTCATATGTGATTCACGGACGCCAATAGATCTCAGTCATCAGCAGGCCTACAGTGCGTCGTTAAACCCAATATACCGGTAGATAGAACACGGATGAAACTGTGAGGCGAGCCCCAGGCCGTGTGACACGTGATTTAGCTGCACTTCTCGCGTTCAACAAATGACTTGGGAATAATAACAGGAAGGAACACTGCTGAGATCCGATAGCTGTTGACGAGTGGAGTGTATTCAACAGGAGTCAAGGTGTGTAGAGTGTTCAAACAGCTGATCGCTCATCTTACAACATATGCTGCGTTTTCTCATCAAATGTTGGACTCATATTTGATAGATTTCAGTTTTTCAATTCTCCATCACAGTGGCGCTGTGTGTAGAAACACGCTACTCCTGTGACGAGGTATGTGGCTGCCAGTGTCACAGTGGCGCTGTGTGTAGAAACACGCTACTGCTGTGACGAGGTAGCTAGCTGCCAGTGTCACAGTGGCGCTGTGTGTAGAAACACGCTACTCCTGTGACGAGGTAGCTAGCTGCCAGTGTCACAGTGGCGCTGTGTGTAGAAACACGCTATACTCCTGTGACGAGGTAGGTAGCTGCCAGTGTCACAGTGGCGCTGTGTGTAGAAACACGCTACTCCTGTGACGAGGTAGCTAGCTGCCAGTGTCACAGTGGCGCTGTGTGTAGAAACACGCTACTCCTGTGACGAGGTAGCTAGCTGCCAGTGTCACAGTGGCGCTGTGTGTAGAAACACGCTATACTCCTGTGACGAGGTAGGTAGCTGCCAGTGTCACAGTGGCGCTGTGTGTAGAAACACGCTACTCCTGTGACGAGGTAGGTATAGCTGCCAGTGTCACAGTGGCGCTGTGTATATATATATATATATATATATATATATATATATATATATATATATATATATATATATATATATATATATATATATATATATATATATATATATATATATATATATATATATATATATATATATATATATATATATATATATATATATATATATATAAATATATATATATATATAAATATATATATAAATATATATATATATATATAAATATATATATATATATATATATATATATATATATATATATATATATATATATATATATATATATATGTATATATATATATATATATAAATATATATATAAATATATATATATATATAAATATATATATATATATATATATATAAATATATATATATATATATATATATATATATAAATATATATATATATATATATATATATATATATATATATATATATATATATATATATATATATATATATATATATATATATATATATATATATACATGAATATTCAAATTTGTCAGACCGAGATGACGATTCCTAGTTATCGCTAAATTCAGAGACATAGGCCTACACTTGGTAGATCAGAATCTTGCTTCAGGGTTGAGACCATATCGTTCGATTGATTGCACAGCCCCCCTGCCCCCCCCCCACCCCGTACAAGACGCGCGTCCCCATTCCGCCGCTATTGGCTCGGCACGCATCACCCCAATGCATACGTTAGACCCAAGGACAGCGACCGACCGAGCCGCCGTGACTGGGTCAACAGCCAATCACTGGGCTCGCCTATAGTGCATGCGTCATGCGAGCGGTCGAGTGGCTAGCACTGAACCGTCATGCAGGAGACCGAGGTCCTGAAAGGGGTGCATCGTGATTCCCTCTGTCGTCCAGGTTCCTTAACAAGAGGCCACGACCGACTCCTTCCCACTATCCAAGAGACACCCGATGAAATATCCTCTCATATGTGATTCACGGACGCCAATAGATCTCAGTCATCAGCAGGCCTACAGTGCGTCGTTAAACCCAATATACCGGTAGATAGAACACGGATGAAACTGTGAGGCGAGCCCCAGGCCGTGTGACACGTGATTTAGCTGCACTTCTCGCGTTCAACAAATGACTTGGGAATAATAACAGGAAGGAACACTGCTGAGATCCGATAGCTGTTGACGAGTGGAGTGTATTCAACAGGAGTCAAGGTGTGTAGAGTGTTCAAACAGCTGATCGCTCATCTTACAACATATGCTGCGTTTTCTCATCAAATGTTGGACTCATATTTGATAGATTTCAGTTTTTCAATTCTCCATCACAGTGGCGCTGTGTGTAGAAACACGCTACTCCTGTGACGAGGTATGTGGCTGCCAGTGTCACAGTGGCGCTGTGTGTAGAAACACGCTACTGCTGTGACGAGGTAGCTAGCTGCCAGTGTCACAGTGGCGCTGTGTGTAGAAACACGCTACTCCTGTGACGAGGTATGTGGCTGCCAGTGTCACAGTGGCGCTGTGTGTAGAAACACGCTACTGCTGTGACGAGGTAGCTAGCTGCCAGTGTCACAGTGGCGCTGTGTGTAGAAACACGCTACTCCTGTGACGAGGTAGCTAGCTGCCAGTGTCACAGTGGCGCTGTGTGTAGAAACACGCTATACTCCTGTGACGAGGTAGGTAGCTGCCAGTGTCACAGTGGCGCTGTGTGTAGAAACACGCTACTCCTGTGACGAGGTAGCTAGCTGCCAGTGTCACAGTGGCGCTGTGTGTAGAAACACGCTACTCCTGTGACGAGGTAGCTAGCTGCCAGTGTCACAGTGGCGCTGTGTGTAGAAACACGCTATACTCCTGTGACGAGGTAGGTAGCTGCCAGTGTCACAGTGGCGCTGTGTGTAGAAACACGCTACTCCTGTGACGAGGTAGGTATAGCTGCCAGTGTCACAGTGGCGCTGTGTGTAGAAACACGCTACTCCTGTGACGAGGTAGGTATAGCTGCCAGTGTCACAGTGGCGCTGTGGGCGCTGTGTGTAGAAACACGCTACTCCTGTGACGAGGTAGGTAGCTGCCAGTGTCACAGTGGCGCTGTGTGTAGAAACACGCTACTCCTGTGACGAGGTAGGTATAGCTGCCAGTGTCACAGTGGCGCTGTGTGTAGAAACACGCTACTCCTGTGACGAGGTAGGTATAGCTGCCAGTGTCACAGTGGCGCTGTGTGTAGAAACACGCTACTCCTGTGACGAGGTAGGTAGCTGCCAGTGTCACAGTGGCGCTGTGTGTAGAAACACGCTACTCCTGTGACGAGGTAGGTGGCTGCCAGTGTCACAGTGGCGCTGTGTGTAGAAACACGCTACTCCTGTGACGAGGTAGCTAGCTGCCAGTGTCACAGTGGCGCTGTGTGTAGAAACACGCTACTCCTGTGACGAGGTAGGTAGCTGCCAGTGTCACAGTGGCGCTGTGTGTAGAAACACGCTACTCCTGTGACGAGGTAGGTAGCTGCCAGTGTCACAGTGGCGCTGTGTGTAGAAACACGCTACTCCTGTGACGAGGTAGCTAGCTGCCAGTGTCACAGTGGCGCTGTGTGTAGAAACACGCTACTCCTGTGACGAGGTAGGTAGCTGCCAGTGTCACAGTGGCGCTGTGTGTAGAATCACGCTACTCCTGTGACGAGGTAGGTAGCTGCCAGTGTCACAGTGGCGCTGTGTGTAGAAACACGCTACTCCTGTGACGAGGTAGGTAGCTGCCAGTGTCACAGTGGCGCTGTGTGTAGAAACACGCTACTCCTGTGACGAGGTAGGTAGCTGCCAGTGTCACAGTGGCGCTGTGTGTAGAAACACGCTACTCCTGTGACGAGGTAGGTAGCTGCCAGTGTCACAGTGGCGCTGTGTGTAGGAACACGCTACTCCTGTGACGAGGTAGGTAGCTGCCAGTGTCACAGTGGCGCTGTGTGTAGGAACACGCTACTCCTGTGACGAGGTAGGTAGCTGCCAGTGTCACAGTGGCGCTGTGTGTAGAAACACGCTACTCCTGTGACGAGGTAGCTAGCTGCCAGTGTCACAGTGGCGCTGTGTGTAGAAACACGCTACTCCTGTGACGAGGTAGGTATAGCTGCCAGTGTCACAGTGGCGCTGTGTGTAGAAACACGCTACTCCTGTGACGAGGTAGGTGGCTGCCAGTGTCACAGTGGCGCTGTGTGTAGAAACACGCTACTCCTGTGACGAGGTAGGTAGCTGCCAGTGTCACAGTGGCGCTGTGTGTAGAAACACGCTACTCCTGTGACGAGGTAGGTAGCTGCCAGTGTCACAGTGGCGCTGTGTGTAGAAACACGCTACTCCTGTGACGAGGTAGGTAGCTGCCAGTGTCACAGTGGCGCTGTGTGTAGAAACACGCTACTCCTGTGACGAGGTAGGTAGCTGCCAGTGTCACAGTGGCGCTGTGTGTAGAAACACGCTACTCCTGTGACGAGGTAGCTAGCTGCCAGTGTCACAGTGGCGCTGTGTGTAGAAACACGCTACTCCTGTGACGAGGTAGGTAGCTGCCAGTGTCACAGTGGCGCTGTGTGTAGAAACACGCTACTCCTGTGACGAGGTAGGTAGCTGCCAGTGTCACAGTGGCGCTGTGTGTAGAAACACGCTACTCCTGTGACGAGGTAGCTAGCTGCCAGTGTCACAGTGGCGCTGTGTGTAGAAACACGCTACTCCTGTGACGAGGTAGGTAGCTGCCAGTGTCACAGTGGCGCTGTGTGTAGAAACACGCTACTCCTGTGACGAGGTAGGTAGCTGCCAGTGTCACAGTGGCGCTGTGTGTAGAAACACGCTACTCCTGTGACGAGGTAGCTAGCTGCCAGTGTCACAGTGGCGCTGTGTGTAGAAACACGCTACTCCTGTGACGAGGTAGGTAGCTGCCAGTGTCACAGTGGCGCTGTGTGTAGAAACACGCTACTCCTGTGACGAGGTAGGTAGCTGCCAGTGTCACAGTGGCGCTGTGTGTAGAAACACGCTACTCCTGTGACGAGGTAGCTAGCTGCCAGTGTCACAGTGGCGCTGTGTGTAGAATCACGCTACTCCTGTGACGAGGTAGCTAGCTGCCAGTGTCACAGTGGCGCTGTGTGTAGAATCACGCTACTCCTGTGACGAGGTAGGTAGCTGCCAGTGTCACAGTGGCGCTGTGTGTAGAATCACGCTACTCCTGTGACGAGGTAGGTAGCTGCCAGTGTCACAGTGGCGCTGTGTGTAGAAACACGCTACTCCTGTGACGAGGTAGGTATAGCTGCCAGTGTCACAGTGGCGCTTGTTTCTATTTGGGCACATACAGATGGGAGCTATTAATAGGCCACGCGGCCAGTTGGCAGCTGCGACAGCCCGACTGACGCAAGACGCTCGAAGCTTTAATTAGACTCATCTTACGATCTGTTCGAATAATATCATTCATTGATCCGTCAGCTCGGCGCCCTCTTCAGCCATCACTGTACAACAAGGAGCTACCGAGACGTGTGGCCCAGTGGTACCACACTGGACCGTCATTCGGGAGACCGGGGTTCGATTCCCGCCATGGTCGACCACCCTGACAGGGGTTTATCGTGGTTTCCTTCTGTCGTTCAGGTCAATACTGGGATGGTTCCTTTTTTTCATATTGGGTTTTAACGACGCACTGTAATGATGAAATGGTTCCTTAACAACAGGCCACGACCGACTCAGCTTCCCTATATCCAAAAGACACCTGATAAAAACTTTTCATCCCATCATCTCATTCATGATCCACCGACGCCAATAGATCGTAGCCAGCCCATCAGTCTAGTGCGTGACTGAAAGCCAACAAGGAACCAAGGAACTGGATAGCAGGGAAGAAGGGAAGAAGGGAAGAAGGGTGGGATAAGGAACAGGAGTCGAGTGATATCGACCCACGCTGACGTGCGTGCAGCACTTGATGACGTCACCCCCCCCTCCCCCCCTCCCCAACCCCCTGGGCGAGAGCCGAGACAATGCTGCATTTTAAAACACCAGGACAACGCAGCATTGGACTTGTAAGATGAGCGAGAAAATTCTTCACACCTTGATTGACTCATTGGATGAGCGACAACAAAGACTTCCATTCCACTCTTATGGAGCTTATAGTCTGTGTGTGTGTTTGTTTGTTTGTAAGCACTGCACAGGTCGCACGGTTTGACTGCACGGGTCGCACGGTTTGACTGCACAGGTCGCACGGTTTGACTGCACAGGTCGCAGGGTTTGACTGCACAGGTCGCACGGTTTGACTGCACAGGTCGCACGGTTTGACTGCACAGGTCGCACGGTTTGACTGATTCACATGAAACGCGTAGACTCATCCAACTTAGAACTGTCTAGTTTTTGGAATGAATCGGTTGGACCATTTCTGGGAAATATCATCTCAGAGTTTCTAAAAACTTCAAAGTTTTGGCTGAGCAGAAAATGTTGACAGTAAAATCTGTCCAAAACATTTGTAAAAAGTGTCTGAATGTGAACACTATAATGATACAGATTATTACAATTCTTCACGCAGTTCGAACAGCTTTTGTCAAGGAAATAATCTAATACATGTGTTTTATTCAACAAATAGATGGAAATGATAGTTTTCTGTCAAGTGACGTCACCCATTGTTGCAAGAGACAGACAACAATGTCCACCAGTTGGCTGTGTTGCCATGGTAACGATTGTTTGTCGTTTGCTACGTGCCAACACCCTATTGGCAAGATTCGCGGTCTTCTAGACTCCACTGTTGACGAACAGTCTTATGGGCTGTATTTTATACGAGCCTACTATAATACCGGTATATACTTCATTCGGTCATTATTATTGACATCTAGAAAGCTGTGAATATCGGCTATTGTTTCTATCTATTGGATGATTTTTTTAATTGATTTTTTTTCAAAACGGCTCGTCCGAATTGAATACAAATCTGTATTAATGAGTATCATTTTTGTGCTTACATTCAGGATTCTTCTTTTGATTTTAGATGAGCGTAGCGAAGTCTCCATTCCACTCTTATAGGGCTTTGTCTGTTTTTTTTTTTTTTTTTTTTTTGGGCACTGCACAGGTCGCAGGGTTTGACTGATCAACATGAAACTTTTTTTGTACGGGCCAACTTTAACAACTTAGAACTGTAAAGTTTTCGCAATGAATCGGTCGAATAGATTTTGAGAAATATCATGTCAAAGTTTTTAAAAACCCCATAAGATTAGGCTGGGTAAGGAAATTTGAAAAAATGAAACCTCTCCGAAAAAAATAAAATTTTCTCCGAGTGTTCAAACATGAATGATACACATAACCACCATTTTGTAAGCAATTCGAACCACACGTACGTTTCGAAGAAAAAAAATCAATTAACTGTTTTTATAAATCAAATAAATGGAAATGAGCCAAGATTCACTGCTTCCTAGATTCGATATTTGCCCAAGCATTAAATATTCTTCATATTCCTCAAGGTGTGTAGAATACCAGAGAAGATAAAGTAGCAAATGTATGACTGTTATTATACCTTATTCAGATATCTCGCTCATCTTACAACGCATATTTCGCGTTTGCCTAGTGGTAGAGATTTTCTTTTTGAATTTTCCCGCCCCGCCCAATCTTATGGGGTTTAAGAAACTTGAAAATAGTGTTTCTCAAAAACGGTCCAACCCATTGATCCCAAAAACTATACTCTTCCAAGTCGGATTAGTCCGCGTGGACAGAAAATGTTTCATGTCGATCAGTCGAACCTGCGATCCGTGCAAAGAGCTTACAAACAAGCAGAAACACAGACAATTAGCTCTATAAGAGTGGGATTGTGGCGTTCGCTTCGCTCATCTAACAATAATCCGATTCAAAATTCAACCACAAATAACTGATGAGAGATAATCCGATTTCATTTGTAGTAAGTTGAGATGATTGCGCCGAGCTGGCGGTTTGGCCACCCCCGAGTGGGCTCCGAGCCCTGATTCATGTGCCTGTGACGTCACTGTAATGTCATTGATCAATGATTTATGTCGCTAGATGCACTAATTAAAGCTTCAGCTAGTAAATTCGGCCATAAAGTGTTATCAGCGGTAACTATAATCGCCGCAGCCAGATTAGTACGGCACGGGTTTAGTTGCCGTGTCGTGGCTCGGGTGCTAATCAGGGATCAGCTTATCGGCCCTGAAGACTGTTGTCTCTCTCAATTAACCCAGATCTGTGCACAGCCTTCGTACCAAGCCGGGCGCATCACGCACTGCATGTTGTGCAAGCTTGCAGTTCACGCGTGTCTGTAGACACTCCAAGACAAGACCTAATACAGGCCGACAGTCTTAACATGGCTCGTCTGATATTACTTCGATCTAGAACTTCAATAAGAAATATATTCAAGTTATTTTCTTCCAAGTGGTTGGTTCGAATTGCACTCAAAATTGTAATCATTTTGGTGTTTACATTTCATTTTTTTGGCGAGATTTTATTTTTTTAATTTTCCAGCTCAGCCAAATATTATAGTTTTTAGAAATTTTGAGATGATATTTATCAGAAATGACCCAAAACCTAAACAGTTCTGGGTTGGATGATCTACGTGTGGGGGAAAAGTTTCATGTCCATCAGTCAAACCGTGCGACCTGTGCAGTCAAACCGTGCGACCTGTGCAGTCAAACCGTGCGACCTGTGCAGTCAAACCGTGCGACCTGTGCACAGCTTACAAACAAACGAACAAACAAACAAACAAACAAACACACAGACAAATTAAGCTCCATAAGAGTTGGATGGAGTCTTCGCTGTCACTCATCCAACTAGTGGCACGCCACGCCTGTATTGATTGCCGACACGTACTGGCGTCGCATCAATAGCCAATCAGATGAAATGAAGGTTTCGTATAGGCAATGAGAAGGATAGTGGGAAGGAAGCGGTCGTGGCCTATATTGTAGAAACCATCCTCCCTACTGAGACGAGTGGTCGAGTGATTAGCTCACTGAACCGTCATTCAGAAGACCGAGATTCGATTTCCGCCATGATCGACCATTCTGACAGCGTTTTTTCGTTGTTTCCCTCTGTCGTTCAGGTCAATACTGGGATGGTTCCTTAGCAACAGGCCACGACCGACTCCTTCCCGACATCCAAAAACACCTGATTGAATAACCTATCATCCCTTCATCTCTTGTATCATTCAGCGACGCCAATAGATCGTGGTCGTCAGTACAGTGGCGTCGCGTGGCAAATGACGTGCTATGATATTGGCACCACTGGAAGGCGTGGCCTGCGGCGTGGAAATGTGGACGGCATTATTGATTAAACGAAGAATTCTAAAAGCCTTTTGTACATCCTTGTTGCACGGCATTTGTTTCACTTCCCAGAGAGCAGTAAATTATTATTATTATTATTATTAACTCTTGCAGTTGCACATGAATGCGCGGTGGCAAGTTCCCTATCAATCCTATCCTATCGCCTCCCTAACCTTCTGACGGAATAGCTTCAACCCTATTTCATCCTCCTCAAGTATAGTTCTACTAAGCCCATTCCAATCCCTACCTGTCCTATTCAAGAAAGAGAACTTACCGACATCTAATCTAGCCCCCTTTATAACCCTTTATTTAATTCCCGATTTTCAACAAAGTTCGACGAGTCAAGTAGTTGGCCTAGTAGATGGTCCAAGTCGGCCAGGATTAGCACTAGATTATCGTTAGTACCGGTACTGAAGTGTGATTCGTACAAACAGCGCTGCTAGAACTTGACGACTCGTTCACATGGCATACCGGCACGGAAAATACCGTGCAACCGTGTAGGCCTAGTAGCGCCATCAGGTCCAAGTCGGCCAGGATTAGCACTAGATTATCATTAGTACCGGTACTGAAGTGTGATTCGTACAAACAGCGCTGCTAGAACTTGACGACTCGTTCACATGGCATACCGGCACGGAAAATACCGTGCAACCGTGTAGGCCTAGTAGCGCCATCAGGTCCAAGTCGGCCAGGATTAGCACTAGATTATCATTAGTACCGGTACTGAAGTGTGATTCGTACAAACAGCGCTGCTAGAACTTGACGACTCGTTCACATGGCATACCGGCACGGAAAATACCGTGCAACCGTGTAGGCCTAGTTGCGCCATCAGGTCCAAGTCGGCCAGGATTAGCACTAGATTATCGTTAGTACCGGTACTGAAGTGTGATTCGTACAAACAGCGCTGCTAGAACTTGACGACTCGTTCACATGGCATGCCGGCACGGAAAATACCGTGCAACCGTGTAGGCCTAGTTGCGCCATCAAGTCCAAGTCGGCCAGGATTAGCACTAGATTATCGTTAGTACCGGTACTGAAGTGTGATTCGTACAAACAGCGCTGCTAGAACTTGACGACTCGTTAACATGGCATACCGGCACGGAAAATACCGTGCAACCGTGTAGGCCTACCGTGAAACTAGGAGGTGTCAAACTTCGGGATACCTCGTGTATCGTGCAGCTTGAGACATTATCTAGTATACAGGTTTCAATTTTATTTCAATTTTATTTCAATTTAATTTTGCAAAAATGTTCACGTATATTCTGAACCAAGTATTTATATGCATTTTTTACTGATACTAAAAAACTAGAAGTCTTATTTTTATCTTGAAACATATTTTTACCAAATCGATAACGAATTAGGGTACCATTTAAATGTTTATCTTGGTATAATACGATAGTTATCTCCTGGCTTATAGCCGGTAATATACTGTTTAATACAAAAACATTGACATTATCTACTAAGGCCGGGTAAATAGCAAAGAGCCATTAATAATGTAACAACAATGAGTAGGCTAAAGTCTCCCAGTTAGCGTGTAAGCCAACTAATCGATAGCGTGTTATAGGCCTACAGCCGGACAGTTGATAGCGTAGGCCTGCTATCGATTAGACGTTTTACCCTCGATCAATACAATGAAAAGACGTCTTTCACACAACCATTGGAGTTGTCACACAGCCAACATTTCATTTCTGGAATTATACTCTATTTATAATTCTAAATAACAATTGACAACGTAAATAATTGCAATTCAAGTTCTAATAGAATTGTTGGCATAATTGCATTGCCCATCAAGACGACGTCCGATTAGACGACGCCTCAAATGTACGAAGACGTCCATTAACATTCCACGTTAAAATGTTTGACTCACCCCAGCTTGAGCCTGTGCGTCCCATAAATTGGCTCGTTTCTGAATTCCATAGGAAAATCCTGAATCCTTCCCATTTCCCTAGTTTCGGTGGCGGAGTGTAATACTGCTCGGCACACTTGTTCTTGTCCGCCATGGTCGGTGTCCTCAGTGCTACTGCAGACTGCTCACTCGGACCCTCTGAGGTGCAAAGAAGGATTGGCGCCCCTGTTCTCCGGGAAGCTATATCTCCAGGGCTGGCTGACGGGCCTAGATCCAGTGCGCGCCGCGCAGTGCGAGTCTACGTCTCTAGTCGCCATCTCTGGGCGACACGACGTAGCTGCTTTCACGTTTACTGCAAAAAAAACAAAAACAAATACGGCATAAAAATGAATCATTGGTGGTTAGCACACGCAAGCGTATTACGTCATAAGTGTCGAGAAATTGGAACGATTCCGCCAACCGACGGCCGAGACTGTTTTCTGTTGAGCTGTCGGAAGGCGACGGCCAATATCGTGTGTAAATATGCTATTAGTATTCTCAACGTGCGTTCTCACTTCAACTCTTTTCTTTGTTTCAGTCCAGTCATTCGATCAACACTCGACACTTGCAACAAACACACGCACACAGATGCCCATCTGGCCGACGAGAGGTTACACAAAGTCAACAATGTAATATTTCGAATTGATGTTGCTAAACTAGATGATGCTTTAGACACGGCAACATGCGAAGTCACAGTACAAGAAGGTGCTCCAACTCGCGCCTTCAAAGTGAAATATTTCCGAGGTCAGAATCCGAGTTCATGGTCCCGATTGCCTGTAGCACAACTATTGCTTTCATATCAAACTATATAGAACAACAATGCTCTATAGGCTTCTGTCATGTAACAAACGACCAACAATCGTTACCATAGCAATACAGCGAACTGGTGGACTACCAAACACTCTGATTGGTCAATTCCAACTGGTGGACATTGTTGCCTGTCTCTTGCAACAATGGGTGACGTCACTTGACAGAAGTCCTATAGTTACCATAGCAATACAGCGAACTGGTGGACTACCAAACACTCTGATTGGTCAATTCCAACTGATGGACATTGTTGTCTGTCTCTTGCAACAATGGGTGACGTCACTTGACAGAAGCCTATAGTTACCATAGCAATACAGCGAACTGGTGGACATTGTTGCCTGTCTCTTGCAACAATGGGTGACGTCACTTGACAGAAGCCTATAGTTACCATAGCAATACAGCGAACTGGTGGACTACCAAACACTCTGATTGGTCAATTCCAACTGATGGACATTGTTGTCTGTCTCTTGCAACAATGGGTGACGTCACTTGACAGAAGCCTATAGTTACCATAGCAATACAGCGAACTGGTGGACATTGTTGCCTGTCTCTTGCAACAATGGGTGACGTCACTTGACAGAAGCCTATAGTTACCATAGCAATACAGCGAACTGGTGGACTACCAAACACTCTGATTGGTCAATTCCAACTGATGGACATTGTTGTCTGTCTCTTGCAACAATGGGTGACGTCACTTGACAGAAGCCTATAGTTACCATAGCAATACAGCGAACTGGTGGACATTGTTGCCTGTCTCTTGCAACAATGGGTGACGTCACTTGACAGAAGCCTATAGTTACCATAGCAATACAGCGAACTGGTGGACTACCAAACACTCTGATTGGTCAATTCCAACTGGTGGACATTGTTGCCTGTCTCTTGCAACAATGGGTGACGTCACTTGACAGAAGCCTATAGTTACCATAGCAATACAGCGAACTGGTGGACATTGTTGCCTGTCTCTTGCAACAATGGGTGACGTCACTTGACAGAAGCCTATAGTTACCATAGCAATACAGCGAACTGGTGGACTACCAAACACTCTGATTGGTCAATTCCAACTGGTGGACATTGTTGCCTGTCTCTTGCAACAATGGGTGACGTCACTTGACAGAAGCCTATACACGGCCAGAATACACGGCTCAGTAGAATTATTATGTTAGTAGTGGCATTTGTTTTGCACGAAAATGAGAGATTTTGTCAGTTCAATAATGCCACCGGTACCGTAGCCACTCTTATCCACATCTAGTTCACGAGGGTATCCGCTAAATCACGACAGGCAATCGGGACCTTTGGCTCTGAACTGACCACAAGAAACCACAATATGGGAGTTGAAGCACCTCCTAGTACGTTGGAATCACACATCGTGGCTGCCGGTTGAGGTCAAGGGGGGGGGGGGGGGGTTCTTGTGACCTGCAGGCACGGGGCCGTGATTCTATCACATCAAGAGGGCACTACAAGCTCAAGATGGGCGTGGCTTATCAGTCCTGTCATCTGTCGTATCAATCATCAACACACTGGGCCTACGGTTGTCTTCAATGTTTGATGGAATTGCTTTAAACAGTACTGAAGACTCACACATCTACTCTTCTATTTTCATGAATATAGGGAACTGAAGATCGGGTCGGGTTGAGGAACAGTTCCAACCACTTCGCATATTGTTTTTTCTACTCAATGCTGACATTTACCATACTGTATCATGTATAGTCGCTGGTAATAAATTATTATTATTATTATTATTATTATTATCATAGCAATGAGGCTGTAGTGTATAGTCTACCTATAGGCCTGGTCGACCATCCTGACTGACGGGTTGTCCAGTGGCTAGCACGCTGTGCCGTCATTCAACAGACCTGTTCCATTCCCGCCATGGTCGACCTCATCTCCACTATCCAAAACATCCAATAAATAACTCTCCATCTCGTCTTCCCATCATCTCTTATATCATTCCCCGACGCCAATAGATCCTGGTCATCAGAAGAATGCGTCGTTAAACCTAATATAAACTGGTCAAACGCAACATATTAGGCGTTGTAAGATGAGCAAGATATCCGAATAAAGTATAAAAGTCGTAGAAGTAGTTCTACCCTTGCTACTTTATCGACTCTGGTATTCTATACACCTTGTTATCGGAATGAGACATAAAAGTCGTCGAAGTGGTTCTACCCTTGCTACTTAATTATTTAATTGATGATTGTTCGGAACTCAAGACCCTATTATAAATTAGCCACTCGACCACCACGCAGCGGTCAAGACCTGAAGGACCGGCGGCACCTAGCTCTGTCTGACGGTCGACTGAGACGGTTCGGCGTGGTAGCCACTCGACCACCACGCAGCACACAAGACCTGGAGGACCGGCGGCACCTAGCTCTGTCTGACGGTCGACTGAGACGGTTCGGCGTGGTAGCCACTCGACCACCACGCAGCACACAAGACCTGAAGGACCGGCAGCACCTAGCTCTGTCTGACGGTCGACTGAGACGGTTCGGCGTGGTAGCCACTCGACCACCACGCAGCACACAAGACCTGAAGGACCGGCGGCACCTAGCTCTGTCTGACGGTCGACTGAGACGGTTCGGCGTGATAGCCACTCGACCACCACGCAGCACACAAGACCTGAAGGACCGGCGGCACCTAGCTCTGTCTGACGGTCGACTGAGACGGTTCGGCGTGGTAGCCACTCGACCACCACGCAGCACACAAGACCTGAAGGACCGGCGGCACCTAGCTCTGTCTGACGGTCGACTGAGACGGTTCGGCGTGGTAGCCACTCGACCACCACGCAGCACACAAGACCTGAAGGACCGGCGGCACCTAGCTCTGTCTGACGGTCGACTGAGACGGTTCGGCGTGGTAGCCACTCGACCACCACGCAGCGGTCAAGACCTGAAGGACCGGCGGCACCTAGCTCTGTCTGACGGTCGACTGAGACGGTTCGGCGTGGTAGCCACTCGACCACCACGCAGCACACAAGACCTGAAGGACCGGCAGCACCTAGCTCTGTCTGACGGTCGACTGAGACGGTTCGGCGTGGTAGCCACTCGACCACCACGCAGCACACAAGACCTGAAGGACCGGCGGCACCTCTGTCTGACGGTCGACTGAGACGGTTCGGCGTGGTAGCCACTCGACCACCACGCAGCACACAAGACCTGAAGGACCGGCGGCACCTAGCTCTGTCTGACGGTCGACTGAGACGGTTCGGCGTGGTAGCCACTCGACCACCACGCAGCACACAAGACCTGAAGGACCGGCGGCACCTAGCTCTGTCTGACGGTCGACTGAGACGGTTCGGCGTGGTAGCCACTCGACCACCACGCAGCACACAAGACCTGAAGGACCGGCAGCACCTAGCTCTGTCTGACGGTCGACTGAGACGGTTCGGCGTGGTAGCCACTCGACCACCACGCAGCGGTCAAGACCTGAAGGACCGGCGGCACCTAGCTCTGTCTGACGGTCGACTGAGACGGTTCGGCGTGGTAGCCACTCGACCACCACGCAGCACACAAGACCTGAAGGACCGGCGGCACCTAGCTCTGTCTGACGGTCGACTGAGACGGTTCGGCGTGGTAGCCACTCGACCACCACGCAGCACACAAGACCTGAAGGACCGGCGGCACCTAGCTCTGTCTGACGGTCGACTGAGACGGTTCGGCGTGGTAGCCACTCGACCACCACGCAGCACACAAGACCTGAAGGACCGGCGGCACCTAGCTCTGTCTGACGGTCGACTGAGACGGTTCGGCGTGGTAGCCACTCGACCACCACGCAGCACACATAACCTGAAGGACCGGCGGCACCTAGCTCTGTCTGACGGTCGACTGAGACGGTTCGGCGTGGTAGCCACTCGACCACCACGCAGCACACAAGACCTGAAGGACCGGCACCTAGCTCTGTCTGACGGTCGACTGAGACGGTTCGGCGTGGTAGCCACTCGACCACCACGCAGCACACAAGACCTGAAGGACCGGCGGCACCTAGCTCTGTCTGACGGTCGACTGAGACGGTTCGGCGTGGTAGCCACTCGACCACCACGCAGCACACAAGACCTGAAGGACCGGCGGCACCTAGCTCTGTCTGACGGTCGACTGAGACGGTTCGGCGTGGTAGCCACTCGACCACCACGCAGCACACAAGACCTGAAGGACCGGCGGCACCTAGCTCTGTCTGACGGTCGACTGAGACGGTTCGGCGTGGTAGCCACTCGACCACCACGCAGCACACAAGACCTGAAGGACCGGCGGCACCTAGCTCTGTCTGACGGTCGACTGAGACGGTTCGGCGTGGTAGCCACTCGACCACCACGCAGCACACAAGACCTGAAGGACCGGCGGCACCTAGCTCTGTCTGACGGTCGACTGAGACGGTTCGGCGTGGTAGCCACTCGACCACCACGCAGCACACAAGACCTGAAGGACCGGCAGCACCTAGCTCTGTCTGACGGTCGACTGAGACGGTTCGGCGTGGTAGCCACTCGACCACCACGCAGCACACAAGACCTGAAGGACCGGCGGCACCTAGCTCTGTCTGACGGTCGACTGAGACGGTTCGGCGTGGTAGCCACTCGACCACCACGCAGCACACAAGACCTGAAGGACCGGCGGCACCTAGCTCTGTCTGACGGTCGACTGAGACGGTTCGGCGTGGTAGCCACTCGACCACCACGCAGCACACAAGACCTGAAGGACCGGCGGCACCTAGCTCTGTCTGACGGTCGACTGAGACGGTTCGGCGTGGTAGCCACTCGACCACCACGCAGCGGTCAAGACCTGAAGGACCGGCGGCACCTAGCTCTGTCTGACGGTCGACTGAGACGGTTCGGCGTGGTAGCCACTCGACCACCACGCAGCACACAAGACCTGAAGGACCGGCGGCACCTAGCTCTGTCTGACGGTCGACTGAGACGGTTCGGCGTGGTAGCCACTCGACCACCACGCAGCACACAAGACCTGAAGGACCGGCGGCACCTAGCTCTGTCTGACGGTCGACTGAGACGGTTCGGCGTGGTAGCCACTCGACCACCACGCAGCACACAAGGCCTGAAGGACCGGCGGCACCTAGCTCTGTCTGACGGTCGACTGAGACGGTTCGGCGTGGTAGCCACTCGACCACCACGCAGCACACAAGACCTGAAGGACCGGCGGCACCTAGCTCTGTCTGAAGGTCGACTGAGACGGTTCGGCGTGGTAGCCACTCGACCACCACGCAGCACACAAGACCTGAAGGACCGGCGGCACCTAGCTCTGTCTGACGGTCGACTGAGACGGTTCGGCGTGGTAGCCACTCGACCACCACGCAGCACACAAGACCTGAAGGACCGGCGGCACCTAGCTCTGTCTGACGGTCGACTGAGACGGTTCGGCGTGGTAGCCACTCGACCACCACGCAGCACACAAGACCTGAAGGACCGGCGGCACCTAGCTCTGTCTGACGGTCGACTGAGACGGTTCGGCGTGGTAGCCACTCGACCACCACGCAGCACACAAGACCTGAAGGACCGGCGGCACCTAGCTCTGTCTGACGGTCGACTGAGACGGTTCGGCGTGGTAGCCACTCGACCACCACGCAGCACACAAGACCTGAAGGACCGGCGGCACCTAGCTCTGTCTGACGGTCGACTGAGACGGTTCGGCGTGGTAGCCACTCGACCACCACGCAGCACACAAGACCTGAAGGACCGGCGGCACCTAGCTCTGTCTGACGGTCGACTGAGACGGTTCGGCGTGGTAGCCACTCGACCACCACGCAGCACACAAGACCTGAAGGACCGGCGGCACCTAGCTCTGTCTGACGGTCGACTGAGACGGTTCGGCGTGGTAGCCACTCGACCACCACGCAGCACACAAGACCTGAAGGACCGGCGGCACCTAGCTCTGTCTGACGGTCGACTGAGACGGTTCGGCGTGGTAGCCACTCGACCACCACGCAGCACACAAGACCTGAAGGACCGGCGGCACCTAGCTCTGTCTGACGGTCGACTGAGACGGTTCGGCGTGGTAGCCACTCGACCACCACGCAGCACACAAGACCTGAAGGACCGGCAGCACCTAGCTCTGTCTGACGGTCGACTAAGATGGTTCGGCGTGGTAGCCACTCGACCACCACGCAGCACACAAGACCTGAAGGACCGGCGGCACCTAGCTCTGTCTGACGGTCGACTGAGACGGTTCGGCGTGGTAGCCACTCGACCACCACGCAGCACACAAGACCTGAAGGACCGGCGGCACCTAGCTCTGTCTGACGGTCGACTGAGACGGTTCGGCGTGGTAGCCACTCGACCACCACGCAGCACACAAGACCTGAAGGACCGGCAGCACCTAGCTCTGTCTGACGGTCGACTGAGACGGTTCGGAGTGGTAGCCACTCGACCACCACGCAGCACACAAGACCTGAAGGACCGGCGGCACCTAGCTCTGTCTGACGGTCGACTGAGACGGTTCGGAGTGGTAGCCACTCGACCACCACGCAGCACACAAGACCTGAAGGACCGGCGGCACCTAGCTCTGTCTGACGGTCGACTGAGACGGTTCGGCGTGGTAGCCACTCGACCACCACGCAGCACACAAGACCTGAAGGACCCGCAGCACCTAGCTCTGTCTGACGGTCGACTGAGACGGTTCGGCGTGGTAGCCACTCGACCACCACGCAGCACACAAGACCTGAAGGACCGGCGGCACCTAGCTCTGTCTGACGGTCGACTGAGACGGTTCGGCGTGGTAGCCACTCGACCACCACGCAGCACACAAGACCTGAAGGACCGGCGGCACCTAGCTCTGTCTGACGGTCGACTGAGACGGTTCGGCGTGGTAGCCACTCGACCACAACGCAGCACACAAGACCTGAAGGACCGGCGGCACCTCTGTCTGACGGTCGACTGAGACGGTTCGGCGTGGTAGCCACTCGACCACCACGCAGCACACAAGACCTGAAGGACCGGCGGCACCTAGCTCTGTCTGACGGTCGACTGAGACGGTTCGGCGTGGTAGCCACTCGACCACCACGCAGCACACAAGACCTGAAGGACCGGCGGCACCTAGCTCTGTCTGACGGTCGACTGAGACGGTTCGGCGTGGTAGCCACTCGACCACCACGCAGCACACAAGACCTGAAGGACCGGCGGCACCTAGCTCTGTCTGACGGTCGACTGAGACGGTTCGGCGTGGTAGCCACTCGACCACCACGCAGCACACAAGACCTGAAGGACCGGCGGCACCTAGCTCTGTCTGACGGTCGACTGAGACGGTTCGGCGTGGTAGCCACTCGACCACCACGCAGCACACAAGACCTGAAGGACCGGCGGCACCTAGCTCTGTCTGACGGTCGACTGAGACGGTTCGGCGTGGTAGCCACTCGACCACCACGCAGCACACAAGACCTGAAGGACCGGCGGCACCTAGCTCTGTCTGACGGTCGACTGAGACGGTTCGGCGTGGTAGCCACTCGACCACCACGCAGCACACAAGACCTGAAGGACCGGCAGCACCTAGCTCTGTCTGACGGTCGACTGAGACGGTTCGGCGTGGTAGCCACTCGACCACCACGCAGCACACAAGACCTGAAGGACCGGCGGCACCTAGCTCTGTCTGACGGTCGACTGAGACGGTTCGGCGTGGTAGCCACTCGACCACCACGCAGCACACAAGACCTGAAGGACCGGCGGCACCTAGCTCTGTCTGACGGTCGACTGAGACGGTTCGGCGTGGTAGCCACTCGACCACCACGCAGCACACAAGACCTGAAGGACCGGCGGCACCTAGCTCTGTCTGACGGTCGACTGAGACGGTTCGGCGTGGTAGCCACTCGACCACCACGCAGCACACAAGACCTGAAGGACCGGCGGCACCTAGCTCTGTCTGACGGTCGACTGAGACGGTTCGGCGTGGTAGCCACTCGACCACCACGCAGCACACAAGACCTGAAGGACAGGCAGCACCTCTGTCTGACGGTCGACTGAGACGGTTCGGCGTGGTAGCCACTCGACCACCACGCAGCACACAAGACCTGAAGGACCGGCAGCACCTAGCTCTGTCTGACGGTCGACTGAGACGGTTCGGCGTGGTAGCCACTCGACCACCACGCAGCACACAAGACCTGAAGGACCGGCGGCACCTGGCTCTGTCTGACGGTCGACTGAGACGGTTCGGCGTGGTAGCCACTCGACCACCACGCAGCACACAAGACCTGAAGGACAGGCGGCACCTAGCTCTGTCTGACGGTCGACTGAGACGGTTCGGCGTGGTAGCCACTCGACCACCACGCAGCACACAAGACCTGAAGGACAGGCAGCACCTCTGTCTGACGGTCGACTGAGACGGTTCGGCGTGGTAGCCACTCGACCACCACGCAGCACACAAGACCTGAAGGACCGGCAGCACCTAGCTCTGTCTGACGGTCGACTGAGACGGTTCGGCGTGGTAGCCACTCGACCACCACGCAGCACACAAGACCTGAAGGACCGGCGGCACCTGGCTCTGTCTGACGGTCGACTGAGACGGTTCGGCGTGGTAGCCACTCGACCACCACGCAGCACACAAGACCTGAAGGACAGGCGGCACCTGGCTCTGTCTGACGGTCGACTGAGATGGTTCGGCGTGGTAGCCACTCGACCACCACGCAGCACACAAGACCTGAAGGACCGGCGGCACCTAGCTCTGTCTGACGGTCGACTGAGACGGTTCGGCGTGGTAGCCACTCGACCACCACGCAGCACACAAGACCTGAAGGACCGGCGGCACCTAGCTCTGTCTGACGGTCGACTGAGACGGTTCGGCGTGGTAGCCACTCGACCACCACGCAGCACACAAGACCTGAAGGACCGGCGGCACCTAGCTCTGTCTGACGGCCGACTGAGACGGTTCGGCGTGGTAGCCACTCGACCACCACGCAGCACACAAGACCTGAAGGACCGGCGGCACCTAGCTCTGTCTGACGGTCGACTGAGACGGTTCGGCGTGGTAGCCACTCGACCACCACGCAGCACACAAGACCTGAAGGACCGGCGGCACCTAGCTCTGTCTGACGGTCGACTGAGACGGTTCGGCGTGGTAGCCACTCGACCACCACGCAGCACACAAGACCTGAAGGACCGGCGGCACCTAGCTCTGTCTGAAGGTCGACTGAGACGGTTCGGCGTGGTAGCCACTCGACCACCACGCAGCACACAAGACCTGAAGGACCGGCAGCACCTAGCTCTGTCTGACGGTCGACTGAGACGGTTCGGCGTGGTAGCCACTCGACCACCACGCAGCACACAAGACCTGGAGGACCGGCGGCACCTCTGTCTGACGGTCGACTGAGACGGTTCGGCGTGGTAGCCACTCGACCACCACGCAGCACACAAGACCTGAAGGACCGGCGGCACCTCTGTCTGACGGTCGACTGAGACGGTTCGGCGTGGTAGCCACTCGACCACCACGCAGCACACAAGACCTGAAGGACCGGCGGCACCTAGCTCTGTCTGACGGTCGACTGAGACGGTTCGGCGTGGTAGCCACTCGACCACCACGCAGCACACAAGACCTGAAGGACCGGCAGCACCTAGCTCTGTCTGACGGTCGACTGAGACGGTTCGGCGTGGTAGCCACTCGACCACCACGCAGCACACAAGACCTGAAGGACCGGCGGCACCTAGCTCTGTCTGACGGTCGACTGAGACGGTTCGGCGTGATAGCCACTCGACCACCACGCAGCACACAAGACCTGAAGGACCGGCGGCACCTCTGTCTGACGGTCGACTGAGACGGTTCGGCGTGATAGCCACTCGACCACCACGCAGCACACAAGACCTGAAGGACCGGCGGCACCTCTGTCTGACGGTCGACTGAGACGGTTCGGCGTCGTAGCCACTCGACCACCACGCAGCACACAAGACATGAAGGACCGGCGGCACCCATGTCTGACGGTCGACTGAGACGGTTCGGCGTGGTAGCCACTCGACCACCACGCAGCACACAAGACCTGAAGGACCGGCAGCACCTAGCTCTGTCTGACGGTCGACTGAGACGGTTCGGCGTGGTAGCCACTCGTCCACCACGCAGCACACAAGACCTGAAGGACCGGCGGCACCTAGCTCTGTCTGACGGTCGACTGAGACGGTTCGGCGTGGTAGCCACTCGACCACCACGCAGCACACAAGACCTGAAGGACCGGCAGCACCTAGCTCTGTCTGACGGTCGACTGAGACGGTTCGGCGTGGTAGCCACTCGACCACCACGCAGCACACAAGACCTGAAGGACCGGCGGCACCTAGCTCTGTCTGACGGTCGACTGAGACGGTTCGGCGTGGTAGCCACTCGACCACCACGCAGCACACAAGACCTGAAGGACCGGCGGCACCGAGCTCTGTCTGACGGTCGACTGAGACGGTTCGGCGTGGTAGCCACTCGACCACCACGCAGCACACAAGACCTGAAGGACCGGCGGCACCTAGCTCTGTCTGACGGTCGACTGAGACGGTTCGGCGTGGTAGCCACTCGACCACCACGCAGCACACAAGACCTGAAGGACCGGCAGCACCTAGCTCTGTCTGACGGTCGACTGAGACGGTTCGGCGTGGTAGCCACTCGACCACCACGCAGCACACAAGACCTGAAGGACCGGCAGCACCTAGCTCTGTCTGACGGTCGACTGAGACGGTTCGGCGTGGTAGCCACTCGACCACCACGCAGCACACAAGACCTGAAGGACCGGCGGCACCTAGCTCTGTCTGACGGTCGACTGAGACGGTTCGGCGTGGTAGCCACTCGACCACCACGCAGCACACAAGACCTGAAGGACCGGCGGCACCTAGCTCTGTCTGACGGTCGACTGAGACGGTTCGGCGTGGTAGCCACTCGACCACCACGCAGCACACAAGACCTGAAGGACCGGCAGCCCCTAGCTCTGTCTGACGGTCGACTGAGACGGTTCGGCGTGGTAGCCACTCGACCACCACGCAGCACACAAGACCTGAAGGACCGGCGGCACCTAGCTCTGTCTGACGGTCGACTGAGACGGTTCGGCGTGGTAGCCACTCGACCACCACGCAGCACACAAGACCTGAAGGACCGGCGGCACCTAGCTCTGTCTGACGGTCGACTGAGACGGTTCGGCGTGGTAGCCACTCGACCACCACGCAGCACACAAGACCTGAAGGACCGGCGGCACCTAGCTCTGTCTGACGGTCGACTGAGACGGTTCGGCGTGGTAGCCACTCGACCACCACGCAGCACACAAGACCTGAAGGACCGGCGGCACCTAGCTCTGTCTGACGGTCGACTGAGACGGTTCGGCGTGGTAGCCACTCGACCACCACGCAGCACACAAGACCTGAAGGACCGGCAGCACCTAGCTCTGTCTGACGGTCGACTGAGACGGTTCGGCGTGGTAGCCACTCGACCACCACTCAGCACACAAGACCTGAAGGACCGGCGGCACCTAGCTCTGTCTGACGGTCGACTGAGACGGTTCGGCGTGGTAGCCACTCGACCACCACGCAGCACACAAGACCTGAAGGACCGGCGGCACCTAGCTCTGTCTGACGGTCGACTGAGACGGTTCGGCGTGGTAGCCACTCGACCACCACGCAGCACACAAGACCTGAAGGACCGGCAGCACCTAGCTCTGTCTGACGGTCGACTGAGACGGTTCGGCGTGGTAGCCACTCGACCACCACGCAGCACACAAGACCTGAAGGACCGGCGGCACCTAGCTCTGTCTGACGGTCGACTGAGACGGTTCGGCGTGGTAGCCACTCGACCACCACGCAGCACACAAGACCTGAAGGACCGGCAGCACCTAGCTCTGTCTGACGGTCGACTGAGACGGTTCGGCGTGGTAGCCACTCGACCACCACGCAGCACACAAGACCTGAAGGACCGGCGGCACCTAGCTCTGTCTGACGGTCGACTGAGACGGTTCGGCGTGGTAGCCACTCGACCACCACGCAGCACACAAGACCTGAAGGACCGGCAGCACCTAGCTCTGTCTGACGGTCGACTGAGACGGTTCGGCGTGGTAGCCACTCGACCACCACGCAGCACACAAGACCTGAAGGACCGGCGGCACCTCTGTCTGACGGTCGACTGAGACAGTTCGGCGTGGTAGCCACTCGACCACCACGCAGCACACAAGACCTGAAGGACCGGCGGCACCTAGCTCTGTCTGACGGTCGACTGAGACGGTTCGGCGTGGTAGCCACTCGACCACCACGCAGCACACAAGACCTGAAGGACCGGCAGCACCTAGCTCTGTCTGACGGTCGACTGAGACGGTTCGGCGTGGTAGCCACTCGACCACCACGCAACACACAAGACCTGAAGGACCGGCGGCACCTCTGTCTGACGGTCGACTGAGACGGTTCGGCGTGGTAGCCACTCGACCACCACGCAGCACACAAGACCTGAAGGACCGGCGGCACCTAGCTCTGTCTGACGGTCGACTGAGACGGTTCGGCGTGGTAGCCACTCGACCACCACGCAGCACACAAGACCTGAAGGACCGGCGGCACCTCTGTCTGACGGTCGACTGAGACGGTTCGGCGTGGTAGCCACTCGACCACCACGCAGCACACAAGACCTGAAGGACCGGCGGCACCTAGCTCTGTCTGACGGTCGACTGAGACGGTTCGGCGTGGTAGCCACTCGACCACCACGCAGCACACAAGACCTGAAGGACCGGCGGCACCTCTGTCTGACGGTCGACTGAGACGGTTCGGCGTGGTAGCCACTCGACCACCACGCAGCACACAAGACCTGAAGGACCGGCGGCACCTAGCTCTGTCTGACGGTCGACTGAGACGGTTCGGCGTGGTAGCCACTCGACCACCACGCAGCACACAAGGCCTGAAGGACCGGCGGCACCTAGCTCTGTCTGACGGTCGACTGAGACGGTTCGGCGTGGTAGCCACTCGACCACCACGCAACACACAAGACCTGAAGGACCGGCGGCACCTAGCTCTGTCTGACGGTCGACTGAGACGGTTCGGCGTGGTAGCCACTCGACCACCACGCAGCACACAAGACCTGAAGGACCGGCGGCACCTAGCTCTGTCTGACGGTCGACTGAGACGGTTCGGCGTGGTAGCCACTCGACCACCACGCAGCACACAAGACCTGAAGGACCGGCGGCACCTCTGTCTGACGGTCGACTGAGACGGTTCGGCGTGGTAGCCACTCGACCACCACGCAGCACACAAGACCTGAAGGACCGGCGGCACCTAGCTCTGTCTGACGGTCGACTGAGACGGTTCGGCGTGGTAGCCACTCGACCACCACGCAGCACACTAGACCTGAAGGACCGGCAGCACCTAGCTCTGTCTGACGGTCGACTGAGACGGTTCGGCGTGGTAGCCACTCGACCACCACGCAGCACACAAGACCTGAAGGACCGGCGGCACCTAGCTCTGTCTGACGGTCGACTGAGACGGTTCGGCGTGGTAGCCACTCGACCACCACGCAGCACACAAGACCTGAAGGACCGGCGGCACCTAGCTCTGTCTGACGGTCGACTGAGACGGTTCGGCGTGGTAGCCACTCGACCACCACGCAGCACACAAGACCTGAAGGACCGGCGGCACCTAGCTCTGTCTGACGGTCGACTGAGACGGTTCGGCGTGGTAGCCACTCGACCACCACGCAGCACACAAGACCTGAAGGACCGGCGGCACCTAGCTCTGTCTGAAGGTCCACTGAGACGGTTCGGCGTGGTAGCCACTCGACCACCACGCAGCACACAAGACCTGAAGGACCGGCAGCACCTAGCTCTGTCTGACGTTCGACTGAGACGGTTCGGCGTGGTAGCCACTCGACCACCACGCAGCACACAAGACCTGAAGGACCGGCGGCACCTAGCTCTGTCTGACGGTCGACTGAGACGGTTCGGCGTGGTAGCCACTCGACCACCACGCAGCACACAAGACCTGAAGGACCGGCGGCACCTCTGTCTGACGGTCGACTGAGACGGTTCGGCGTGGTAGCCACTCGACCACCACGCAGCACACAAGACCTGAAGGACCGGCGGCACCTAGCTCTGTCTGACGGTCGACTGAGACGGTTAGGCGTGGTAGCCACTCGACCACCACGCAGCACACAAGGCCTGAAGGACCGGCAGCACCTAGCTCTGTCTAACGGTCGACTGAGACAGTTCGGCGTGGTAGCCACTCGACCACCACGCAGCACACAAGACCTGAAGGACCGGCGGCACCTAGCTCTGTCTGACGGTCGACTGAGACGGTTCGGCGTGGTAGCCACTCGACCACCACGCAGCACACAAGACCTGAAGGACCGGCGGCACCTAGCTCTGTCTGACGGTCGACTGAGACGGTTCGGCGTGGTAGCCACTCGACCACCACGCAGCACACAAGACCTGAAGGACCGGCGGCACCTCTGTCTGACTGTCGACTGAGACGGTTCGGCGTGGTAGCCACTCGACCACCACGCAGCGGTCAAGAGCTGAAGGACCGGCGGCACCTAGCTCTGTCTGACGGTCGACTGAGACGGTTCGGCGTGGTAGCCACTCGACCACCACGCAGCACACAAGACCTGAAGGACAGGCAGCACCTAGCTCTGTCTGACGGTCGACTGAGACGGTTCGGCGTGGTAGCCACTCGACCACCACGCAGCACACAAGACCTGAAGGACCGGCGGCACCTAGCTCTGTCTGACGGTCTACTGAGACGGTTCGGCGTGGTAGCCACTCGACCACCACGCAGCACACAAGACCTGAAGGACCGGCGGCACCTAGCTCTGTCTGACGGTCGACTGAGACGGTTCGGCGTGGTACCCACTCGACCACCACGCAGCACACAAGACCTGAAGGACCGGCGGCACCTAGCTCTGTCTGACGGTCGACTGAGACGGTTCGGCGTGGTAGCCACTCGACCACCACGCAGCACACAAGACCTGAAGGACCGGCGGCACCTAGCTCTGTCTGACGGTCGACTGAGACGGTTCGGCGTGGGAGCCACTCGACCACCACGCAGCACACAAGACCTGAAGGACCGGCGGCACCTAGCTCTGTCTGACGGTCGACTGAGACGGTTCGGCGTGGTAGCCACTCGACCACCACGCAGCACACAAGACCTGAAGGACCGGCGGCACCTGGCTCTGTCTGACGGTCGACTGAGACGGTTCGGCGTGGTAGCCACTCGACCACCACGCAGCACACAAGACCTGAAGGACAGGCGGCACCTAGCTCTGTCTGACGGTCGACTGAGACGATTCGGCGTGGTAGCCACTCGACCACCACGCAGCACACAAGACCTGAAGGACCGGCGGCACCTAGCTCTGTCTGACGGTCGACTGAGACGGTTCGGCGTGGTAGCCACTCGACCACCACGCAGCACACAAGACCTGAAGGACCGGCGGCACCTCTGTCTGACGGTCGACTGAGACGGTTCGGCGTGGTAGCCACTCGACCACCACGCAGCACACAAGACCTGAAGGACCGGCGGCACCTAGCTCTGTCTGACGGTCGACTGAGACGGTTCGGCGTGGTAGCCACTCGACCACCACGCAGCACACAAGACCTGAAGGACCGGCGGCACCTAGCTCTGTCTGACGGTCGACTGAGACGGTTCGGCGTGGTAGCCACTCGACCACCACGCAGCACACAAGACCTGAAGGACCGGCAGCACCTAGCTCTGTCTGACGGTCGACTGAGACGGTTCGGCGTGGTAGCCACTCGACCACCACGCAGCACACAAGACCTGAAGGACCGGCGGCACCTAGCTCTGTCTGACGGTCGACTGAGACGGTTCGGCGTGGTAGCCACTCGACCACCACGCAGCACACAAGACCTGAAGGACCGGCGGCACCTAGCTCTGTCTGACGGTCGACTGAGACGGTTCGGCGTGGTAGCCACTCGACCACCACGCAGCACACAAGACCTGAAGGACCGGCACCTAGCTCTGTCTGACGGTCGACTGAGACGGTTCGGCGTGGTAGCCACTCGACCACCACGCAGCACACAAGACCTGAAGGACCGGCGGCACCTAGCTCTGTCTGACGGTCGACTGAGACGGTTCGGCGTGGTAGCCACTCGACCACCACGCAGCACACAAGACCTGAAGGACCGGCGGCACCTAGCTCTGTCTGACGGTCTACTGAGACGGTTCGGCGTGGTAGCCACTCGACCACCACGCAGCACACAAGACCTGAAGGACAGGCGGCACCTAGCTCTGTCTGACGGTCGACTGAGACGGTTCGGCGTGGTAGCCACTCGACCACCACGCAGCACACAAGACCTGAAGGACCGGCGGCACCTAGCTCTGTCTGACGGTCGACTGAGACGGTTCGGCGTGGTAGCCACTCGACCACCACGCAGCACACAAGACCTGAAGGACCGGCGGCACCTAGCTCTGTCTGACGGTCGACTGAGACGGTTCGGCGTGGTAGCCACTCGACCACCACGCAGCACACAAGACCTGAAGGACCGGCGGCACCTAGCTCTGTCTGACGGTCGACTGAGACGGTTCGGCGTGGTAGCCACTCGACCACCACGCAGCACACAAGACCTGAAGGACCGGCAGCACCTAGCTCTGTCTGACGGTCGACTGAGACGGTTCGGCGTGGTAGCCACTCGACCACCACGCAGCACACAAGACCTGAAGGACCGGCAGCACCTAGCTCTGTCTGACGGTCGACTGAGACGGTTCGGCGTGGTAGCCACTCGACCACCACGCAGCACACAAGACCTGAAGGACCGGCGGCACCTAGCTCTGTCTGACGGTCGACTGAGACGGTTCGGCGTGGTAGCCACTCGACCACCACGCAGCACACAAGACCTGAAGGACCGGCGGCACCTAGCTCTGTCTGACGGTCGACTGAGACGGTTCGGCGTGGTAGCCACTCGACCACCACGCAGCACACAAGACCTGAAGGACCGGCAGCCCCTAGCTCTGTCTGACGGTCGACTGAGACGGTTCGGCGTGGTAGCCACTCGACCACCACGCAGCACACAAGACCTGAAGGACCGGCGGCACCTAGCTCTGTCTGACGGTCGACTGAGACGGTTCGGCGTGGTAGCCACTCGACCACCACGCAGCACACAAGACCTGAAGGACCGGCGGCACCTAGCTCTGTCTGACGGTCGACTGAGACGGTTCGGCGTGGTAGCCACTCGACCACCACGCAGCACACAAGACCTGAAGGACCGGCGGCACCTAGCTCTGTCTGACGGTCGACTGAGACGGTTCGGCGTGGTAGCCACTCGACCACCACGCAGCACACAAGACCTGAAGGACCGGCGGCACCTAGCTCTGTCTGACGGTCGACTGAGACGGTTCGGCGTGGTAGCCACTCGACCACCACGCAGCACACAAGACCTGAAGGACCGGCAGCACCTAGCTCTGTCTGACGGTCGACTGAGACGGTTCGGCGTGGTAGCCACTCGACCACCACGCAGCACACAAGACCTGAAGGACCGGCGGCACCTAGCTCTGTCTGACGGTCGACTGAGACGGTTCGGCGTGGTAGCCACTCGACCACCACGCAGCACACAAGACCTGAAGGACCGGCGGCACCTAGCTCTGTCTGACGGTCGACTGAGACGGTTCGGCGTGGTAGCCACTCGACCACCACGCAGCACACAAGACCTGAAGGACCGGCAGCACCTAGCTCTGTCTGACGGTCGACTGAGACGGTTCGGCGTGGTAGCCACTCGACCACCACGCAGCACACAAGACCTGAAGGACCGGCGGCACCTAGCTCTGTCTGACGGTCGACTGAGACGGTTCGGCGTGGTAGCCACTCGACCACCACGCAGCACACAAGACCTGAAGGACCGGCGGCACCTCTGTCTGACGGTCGACTGAGACAGTTCGGCGTGGTAGCCACTCGACCACCACGCAGCACACAAGACCTGAAGGACCGGCGGCACCTAGCTCTGTCTGACGGTCGACTGAGACGGTTCGGCGTGGTAGCCACTCGACCACCACGCAGCACACAAGACCTGAAGGACCGGCAGCACCTAGCTCTGTCTGACGGTCGACTGAGACGGTTCGGCGTGGTAGCCACTCGACCACCACGCAGCACACAAGACCTGAAGGACCGGCGGCACCTAGCTCTGTCTGACGGTCGACTGAGACGGTTCGGCGTGGTAGCCACTCGACCACCACGCAGCACACAAGACCTGAAGGACCGGCGGCACCTCTGTCTGACGGTCGACTGAGACAGTTCGGCGTGGTAGCCACTCGACCACCACGCAGCACACAAGACCTGAAGGACCGGCGGCACCTAGCTCTGTCTGACGGTCGACTGAGACGGTTCGGCGTGGTAGCCACTCGACCACCACGCAGCACACAAGACCTGAAGGACCGGCAGCACCTAGCTCTGTCTGACGGTCGACTGAGACGGTTCGGCGTGGTAGCCACTCGACCACCACGCAGCACACAAGACCTGAAGGACCGGCGGCACCTCTGTCTGACGGTCGACTGAGACGGTTCGGCGTGGTAGCCACTCGACCACCACGCAGCACACAAGACCTGAAGGACCGGCGGCACCTAGCTCTGTCTGACGGTCGACTGAGACGGTTCGGCGTGGTAGCCACTCGACCACCACGCAGCACACAAGACCTGAAGGACCGGCAGCACCTAGCTCTGTCTGACGGTCGACTGAGACGGTTCGGCGTGGTAGCCACTCGACCACCACGCAGCACACAAGACCTGAAGGACCGGCGGCACCTAGCTCTGTCTGACGGTCGACTGAGACGGTTCGGCGTGGTAGCCACTCGACCACCACGCAGCACACAAGACCTGAAGGACCGGCGGCACCTCTGTCTGACGGTCGACTGAGACGGTTCGGCGTGGTAGCCACTCGACCACCACGCAGCACACAAGACCTGAAGGACCGGCGGCACCTAGCTCTGTCTGACGGTCGACTGAGACGGTTCGGCGTGGTAGCCACTCGACCACCACGCAGCACACAAGGCCTGAAGGACCGGCGGCACCTAGCTCTGTCTGACGGTCGACTGAGACGGTTCGGCGTGGTAGCCACTCGACCACCACGCAACACACAAGACCTGAAGGACCGGCGGCACCTAGCTCTGTCTGACGGTCGACTGAGACGGTTCGGCGTGGTAGCCACTCGACCACCACGCAGCACACAAGACCTGAAGGACCGGCGGCACCTAGCTCTGTCTGACGGTCGACTGAGACGGTTCGGCGTGGTAGCCACTCGACCACCACGCAGCACACAAGACCTGAAGGACCGGCGGCACCTCTGTCTGACGGTCGACTGAGACGGTTCGGCGTGGTAGCCACTCGACCACCACGCAGCACACAAGACCTGAAGGACCGGCGGCACCTAGCTCTGTCTGACGGTCGACTGAGACGGTTCGGCGTGGTAGCCACTCGACCACCACGCAGCACACTAGACCTGAAGGACCGGCAGCACCTAGCTCTGTCTGACGGTCGACTGAGACGGTTCGGCGTGGTAGCCACTCGACCACCACGCAGCACACAAGACCTGAAGGACCGGCGGCACCTAGCTCTGTCTGACGGTCGACTGAGACGGTTCGGCGTGGTAGCCACTCGACCACCACGCAGCACACAAGACCTGAAGGACCGGCGGCACCTAGCTCTGTCTGACGGTCGACTGAGACGGTTCGGCGTGGTAGCCACTCGACCACCACGCAGCACACAAGACCTGAAGGACCGGCGGCACCTAGCTCTGTCTGACGGTCGACTGAGACGGTTCGGCGTGGTAGCCACTCGACCACCACGCAGCACACAAGACCTGAAGGACCGGCGGCACCTAGCTCTGTCTGACGGTCCACTGAGACGGTTCGGCGTGGTAGCCACTCGACCACCACGCAGCACACAAGACCTGAAGGACCGGCAGCACCTAGCTCTGTCTGACGGTCGACTGAGACGGTTCGGCGTGGTAGCCACTCGACCACCACGCAGCACACAAGACCTGAAGGACCGGCGGCACCTAGCTCTGTCTGACGGTCGACTGAGACGGTTCGGCGTGGTAGCCACTCGACCACCACGCAGCACACAAGACCTGAAGGACCGGCGGCACCTCTGTCTGACGGTCGACTGAGACGGTTCGGCGTGGTAGCCACTCGACCACCACGCAGCACACAAGACCTGAAGGACCGGCGGCACCTAGCTCTGTCTGACGGTCGACTGAGACGGTTAGGCGTGGTAGCCACTCGACCACCACGCAGCACACAAGGCCTGAAGGACCGGCAGCACCTAGCTCTGTCTAACGGTCGACTGAGACAGTTCGGCGTGGTAGCCACTCGACCACCACGCAGCACACAAGACCTGAAGGACCGGCGGCACCTAGCTCTGTCTGACGGTCGACTGAGACGGTTCGGCGTGGTAGCCACTCGACCACCACGCAGCACACAAGACCTGAAGGACCGGCGGCACCTAGCTCTGTCTGACGGTCGACTGAGACGGTTCGGCGTGGTAGCCACTCGACCACCACGCAGCACACAAGACCTGAAGGACCGGCGGCACCTCTGTCTGACGGTCGACTGAGACGGTTCGGCGTGGTAGCCACTCGACCACCACGCAGCGGTCAAGAGCTGAAGGACCGGCGGCACCTAGCTCTGTCTGACGGTCGACTGAGACGGTTCGGCGTGGTAGCCACTCGACCACCACGCAGCACACAAGACCTGAATGACAGGCAGCACCTAGCTCTGTCTGACGGTCGACTGAGACGGTTCGGCGTGGTAGCCACTCGACCACCACGCAGCACACAAGACCTGAAGGACCGGCGGCACCTAGCTCTGTCTGACGGTCTACTGAGACGGTTCGGCGTGGTAGCCACTCGACCACCACGCAGCACACAAGACCTGAAGGACCGGCGGCACCTAGCTCTGTCTGACGGTCGACTGAGACGGTTCGGCGTGGTACCCACTCGACCACCACGCAGCACACAAGACCTGAAGGACCGGCGGCACCTAGCTCTGTCTGACGGTCGACTGAGACGGTTCGGCGTGGTAGCCACTCGACCACCACGCAGCACACAAGACCTGAAGGACCGGCGGCACCTAGCTCTGTCTGACGGTCGACTGAGACGATTCGGCGTGGGAGCCACTCGACCACCACGCAGCACACAAGACCTGAAGGACCGGCGGCACCTAGCTCTGTCTGACGGTCGACTGAGACGGTTCGGCGTGGTAGCCACTCGACCACCACGCAGCACACAAGACCTGAAGGACCGGCGGCACCTGGCTCTGTCTGACGGTCGACTGAGACGGTTCGGCGTGGTAGCCACTCGACCACCACGCAGCACACAAGACCTGAAGGACAGGCGGCACCTAGCTCTGTCTGACGGTCGACTGAGACGATTCGGCGTGGTAGCCACTCGACCACCACGCAGCACACAAGACCTGAAGGACCGGCGGCACCTAGCTCTGTCTGACGGTCGACTGAGACGGTTCGGCGTGGTAGCCACTCGACCACCACGCAGCACACAAGACCTGAAGGACCGGCGGCACCTCTGTCTGACGGTCGACTGAGACGGTTCGGCGTGGTAGCCACTCGACCACCACGCAGCACACAAGACCTGAAGGACCGGCGGCACCTAGCTCTGTCTGACGGTCGACTGAGACGGTTCGGCGTGGTAGCCACTCGACCACCACGCAGCACACAAGACCTGAAGGACCGGCGGCACCTAGCTCTGTCTGACGGTCGACTGAGACGGTTCGGCGTGGTAGCCACTCGACCACCACGCAGCACACAAGACCTGAAGGACCGGCAGCACCTAGCTCTGTCTGACGGTCGACTGAGACGGTTCGGCGTGGTAGCCACTCGACCACCACGCAGCACACAAGACCTGAAGGACCGGCGGCACCTAGCTCTGTCTGACGGTCGACTGAGACGGTTCGGCGTGGTAGCCACTCGACCACCACGCAGCACACAAGACCTGAAGGACCGGCGGCACCTAGCTCTGTCTGACGGTCGACTGAGACGGTTCGGCGTGGTAGCCACTCGACCACCACGCAGCACACAAGACCTGAAGGACCGGCACCTAGCTCTGTCTGACGGTCGACTGAGACGGTTCGGCGTGGTAGCCACTCGACCACCACGCAGCACACAAGACCTGAAGGACCGGCGGCACCTAGCTCTGTCTGACGGTCGACTGAGACGGTTCGGCGTGGTAGCCACTCGACCACCACGCAGCACACAAGACCTGAAGGACCGGCGGCACCTAGCTCTGTCTGACGGTCTACTGAGACGGTTCGGCGTGGTAGCCACTCGACCACCACGCAGCACACAAGACCTGAAGGACAGGCGGCACCTAGCTCTGTCTGACGGTCGACTGAGACGGTTCGGCGTGGTAGCCACTCGACCACCACGCAGCACACAAGACCTGAAGGACCGGCGGCACCTAGCTCTGTCTGACGGTCGACTGAGACGGTTCGGCGTGGTAGCCACTCGACCACCACGCAGCACACAAGACCTGAAGGACCGGCGGCACCTAGCTCTGTCTGACGGTCGACTGAGACGGTTCGGCGTGGTAGCCACTCGACCACCACGCAGCACACAAGACCTGAAGGACCGGCAGCACCTAGCTCTGTCTGACGGTCGACTGAGACGGTTCGGCGTGGTAGCCACTCGACCACCACGCAGCACACAAGACCTGAAGGACCGGCGGCACCTAGCTCTGTCTGACGGTCGACTGAGACGGTTCGGCGTGGGAGCCACTCGACCACCACGCAGCACACAAGACCTGAAGGACCGGCAGCACCTAGCTCTGTCTGACGGTCGACTGAGACGGTTCGGCGTGGGAGCCACTCGACCACCACGCAGCACACAAGACCTGAAGGACCGGCGGCACCTAGCTCTGTATGACGGTCGACTGAGACGGTTCGGCGTGGTAGCCACTCGACCACCACGCAGCACACAAGACCTGAAGGACCGGCGGCACCTCTGTCTGACGGTCGACTGAGACGGTTCGGCGTGGTAGCCACTCGACCACCACGCAACACACAAGACCTGAAGGACCGGCGGCACCTAGCTCTGTCTGACGGTCTACTGAGACGGTTCGGCGTGGTAGCCACTCGACCACCACGCAACACACAAGACCTGAAGGACAGGCGGCACCTAGCTCTGTCTGAAGGTCGACTGAGACGGTTCGGCGTGGTAGCCACTCGACCACCACGCAGCACACAAACCTGAAGGACCGGCGGCACCTAGCTCTGTCTGACGGTCTACTGAGACGGTTCGGCGTGGTAGCCACTCGACCACCACGCAGCACACAAGACCTGAAGGACCGGCGGCACCTAGCTCTGTCTGACGGTCGACTGAGACGGTTCGGCGTGGTAGCCACTCGACCACCACGCAACACACAAGACCTGAAGGACCGGCGGCACCTAGCTCTGTCTGACGGTCGACTGAGACGGTTCGGCGTGGTAGCCACTCGACCACCACGCAGCACACAAGACCTGAAGGACCGGCGGCACCTAGCTCTGTCTGACGGTCGACTGAGACGGTTCGGCGTGGTAGCCACTCGACCACCACGCAGCACAGAAGACCTGAAGGACCGGCGGCACCTAGCTCTGTCTGAAGGTCAACTGAGACGGTTCGGCGTGGTAGCCACTCGACCACCACGCAGCACACAAGACCTGAAGGACCGGCGGCACCTAGCTCTGTCTGACGGTCGACTGAGACGGTTCGGCGTGGTAGCCACTCGACCACCACGCAGCACACAAGACCTGAAGGACCGGCGGCACCTAGCTCTGTCTGACGGTCGACTGAGACGGTTCGGCGTGGTAGCCACTCGACCACCACGCAGCACACAAGACCTGAAGGACAGGCGGCACCTAGCTCTGTCTGACGGTCGACTGAGACGGTTCGGCGTGGTAGCCACTCGACCACCACGCAGCACACAAGACCTGAAGGACCGGCGGCACCTAGCTCTGTCTGACGGTCGACTGAGACGGTTCGGCGTGGTAGCCACTCGACCACCACGCAGCACACAAGACCTGAAGGACCGGCAGCACCTAGCTCTGTCTGACGGTCGACTGAGACGGTTCGGCGTGGTAGCCACTCGACCACCACGCAGCACACAAGACCTGAAGGACCGGCGGCACCTAGCTCTGTCTGACGGTCGACTGAGACGGTTCGGCGTGGTAGCCACTCGACCACCACACAGCACACAAGACCTGAAGGACCGGCAGCACCTAGCTCTGTCTGACGGTCGACTGAGACGGTTCGGCGTGGTAGCCACTCGACCACCACGCAGCACACAAGACCTGAAGGACCGGCGGCACCTAGCTCTGTCTGACGGTCGACTGAGACGGTTCGGCGTGGTAGCCACTCGACCACCACGCAGCACACAAGACCTGAAGGACCGGCAGCACCTAGCTCTGTCTGACGGTCGACTGAGACGGTTCGGCGTGGTAGCCACTCGACCACCAAGCAGCACACAAGACCTGAAGGACCGGCGGCACCTAGCTCTGTCTGACGGTCGACTGAGACGGTTCGGCGTGGTAGCCACTCGACCACCACGCAGCACACAAGACCTGAAGGACCGGCGGCACCTAGCTCTGTCTGACGGTCGACTGAGACGGTTCGGAGTGGTAGCCACTCGACCACCACGCAGCACACAACACCTGAAGGACCGGCGGCACCTAGCTCTGTCTGACGATCGACTGAGACGGTTCGGCGTGGTAGCCACTCGACCACCACGCAGCACAGAAGACCTGAAGGACCGGCGGCACCTAGCTCTGTCTGAAGGTCAACTGAGACGGTTCGGCGTGGTAGCCACTCGACCACCACGCAGCACACAAGACCTGAAGGACCGGCGGCACCTAGCTCTGTCTGACGGTCGACTGAGACGGTTCGGCGTGGTAGCCACTCGACCACCACGCAGCACACAAGACCTGAAGGACCGGCGGCACCTAGCTCTGTCTGACGGTCGACTGAGACGGTTCGGCGTGGTAGCCACTCGACCACCACGCAGCACACAAGACCTGAAGGACAGGCGGCACCTAGCTCTGTCTGACGGTCGACTGAGACGGTTCGGCGTGGTAGCCACTCGACCACCATGCAGCACACAAGACCTGAAGGACCGGCGGCACCTAGCTCTGTCTGACGGTCGACTGAGACGGTTCGGCGTGGTAGCCACTCGACCACCACGCAGCACACAAGACCTGAAGGACCGGCGGCACCTAGCTCTGTCTGACGGTCGACTGAGACGGTTCGGCGTGGTAGCCACTCGACCACCACGCAGCACACAAGACCTGAAGGACCGGCGGCACCTAGCTCTGTCTGACTGTCGACTGAGACGGTTTGGCGTGGTAGCCACTCGACCACCACGCAGCACACAAGACCTGAAGGACCGGCGGCACCTAGCTCTGTCTGACGGTCGACTGAGACGGTTCGGCGTGGTAGCCACTCGACCACCACGCAGCACACAAGACCTGAAGGACCGGCAGCACCTAGCTCTGTCTGACGGTCGACTGAGACGGTTCGGCGTGGTAGCCACTCGACCACCACGCAGCACACAAGACCTGAAGGACCGGCGGCACCTAGCTCTGTCTGACGGTCGACTGAGACGGTTCGGCGTGGTAGCCACTCGACCACCACGCAGCACACAAGACCTGAAGGACCGGCAGCACCTAGCTCTGTCTGACGGTCGACTGAGACGGTTCGGCGTGGTAGCCACTCGACCACCACGCAGCACACAAGACCTGAAGGACCGGCGGCACCTAGCTCTGTCTGACGGTCGACTGAGACGGTTCGGCGTGGTAGCCACTCGACCACCACGCAGCACACAAGACCTGAAGGACCGGCGGCACCTAGCTCTGTCTGACGGTCGACTGAGACGGTTCGGCGTGGTAGCCACTCGACCACCACGCAGCACACAAGACCTGAAGGACCGGCAGCACCTAGCTCTGTCTGACGGTCGACTGAGACGGTTCGGCGTGGTAGCCACTCGACCACCACGCAGCACACAAGACCTGAAGGACCGGCGGCACCTAGCTCTGTCTGACGGTCGACTGAGACGGTTCGGCGTGGTAGCCACTCGACCACCACGCAGCACACAAGACCTGAAGGACCGGCGGCACCTAGCTCTGTCTGACGGTCGACTGAGACGGTTCGGCGTGGTAGCCACTCGACCACCACGCAGCACACAAGACCTGAAGGACCGGCAGCACCTCTGTCTGACGGTCGACTGAGACGGTTCGGCGTGGTAGCCACTCGACCACCACGTAGCACACAAGACCTGAAGGACCGGCAGCACCTAGCTCTGTCTGACGGTCGACTGAGACGGTTCGGCGTGGTAGCCACTCGACCACCACGCAGCACACAAGACCTGAAGGACCGGCGGCACCTAGCTCTGTCTGACGGTCGACTGAGACGGTTCGGCGTGGTAGCCACTCGACCACCACGCAGCACACAAGACCTGAAGGACCGGCAGCACCTAGCTCTGTCTGACGGTCGACTGAGACGGTTCGGCGTGGTAGCCACTCGACCACCACGCAGCACACAAGACCTGAAGGACCGGCGGCACCTAGCTCTGTCTGACGGTCGACTGAGACGGTTCGGCGTGGTAGCCACTCGACCACCACGCAGCACACAAGACCTGAAGGACCGGCGGCACCTAGCTCTGTCTGACGGTCGACTGAGACGGTTCGGCGTGGTAGCCACTCGACCACCACGCAGCACACAAGACCTGAAGGACCGGCGGCACCTAGCTCTGTCTGACGGTCAACTGAGACGGTTCGGCGTGGTAGCCACTCGACCACCACGCAGCACACAAGACCTGAAGGACCGGCGGCACCTAGCTCTGTCTGACGGTCGACTGAGACGGTTCGGCGTGGTAGCCACTCGACCACCACGCAGCACACAAGACCTGAAGGACCGGCGGCACCTCTGTCTGACGGTCGACTGAGACGGTTCGGCGTGGTAGCCACTCGACCACCACGCAGCACACAAGACCTGAAGGACCGGCAGCACCTCTGTCTGACGGTCGACTGAGACGGTTCGGCGTGGTAGCCACTCGACCACCACGTAGCACACAAGACCTGAAGGACCGGCAGCACCTAGCTCTGTCTGACGGTCGACTGAGACGGTTCGGCGTGGTAGCCACTCGACCACCACGCAGCACACAAGACCTGAAGGACCGGCGGCACCTAGCTCTGTCTGACGGTCGACTGAGACGGTTCGGCGTGGTAGCCACTCGACCACCACGCAGCACACAAGACCTGAAGGACCGGCGGCACCTAGCTCTGTCTGACGGTCGACTGAGACGGTTCGGCGTGGTAGCCACTCGACCACCACGCAACACACAAGACCTGAAGGACCGGCGGCACCTAGCTCTGTCTGACGGTCGACTGAGACGGTTCGGCGTGGTAGCCACTCGACCACCACGCAGCACACAAGACCTGAAGGACCGGCGGCACCTAGCTCTGTCTGACGGTCGACTGAGACGGTTCGGCGTGGTAGCCACTCGACCACCACGCAGCACACAAGACCTGAAGGACAGGCGGCACCTAGCTCTGTCTGACGGTCGACTGAGACGGTTCGGCGTGGTAGCCACTCGACCACCACGCAGCACACAAGACCTGAAGGACCGGCGGCACCTAGCTCTGTCTGACGGTCGACTGAGACGGTTCGGCGTGGTAGCCACTCGACCACCACGCAGCACACAAGACCTGAAGGACCGGCAGCACCTAGCTCTGTCTGACGGTCGACTGAGACGGTTCGGCGTGGTAGCCACTCGACCACCACGCAGCACACAAGACCTGAAGGACCGGCGGCACCTAGCTCTGTCTGACGGTCGACTGAGACGGTTCGGCGTGGTAGCCACTCGACCACCACACAGCACACAAGACCTGAAGGACCGGCAGCACCTAGCTCTGTCTGACGGTCGACTGAGACGGTTCGGCGTGGTAGCCACTCGACCACCACGCAGCACACAAGACCTGAAGGACCGGCGGCACCTAGCTCTGTCTGACGGTCGACTGAGACGGTTCGGCGTGGTAGCCACTCGACCACCACGCAGCACACAAGACCTGAAGGACCGGCAGCACCTAGCTCTGTCTGACGGTCGACTGAGACGGTTCGGCGTGGTAGCCACTCGACCACCACGCAGCACACAAGACCTGAAGGACCGGCGGCACCTAGCTCTGTCTGACGGTCGACTGAGACGGTTCGGCGTGGTAGCCACTCGACCACCACGCAGCACACAAGACCTGAAGGACCGGCGGCACCTAGCTCTGTCTGACGGTCGACTGAGACGGTTCGGAGTGGTAGCCACTCGACCACCACGCAGCACACAACACCTGAAGGACCGGCGGCACCTAGCTCTGTCTGACGATCGACTGAGACGGTTCGGCGTGGTAGCCACTCGACCACCACGCAGCACAGAAGACCTGAAGGACCGGCGGCACCTAGCTCTGTCTGAAGGTCAACTGAGACGGTTCGGCGTGGTAGCCACTCGACCACCACGCAGCACACAAGACCTGAAGGACCGGCGGCACCTAGCTCTGTCTGACGGTCGACTGAGACGGTTCGGCGTGGTAGCCACTCGACCACCACGCAGCACACAAGACCTGAAGGACCGGCGGCACCTAGCTCTGTCTGACGGTCGACTGAGACGGTTCGGCGTGGTAGCCACTCGACCACCACGCAGCACACAAGACCTGAAGGACAGGCGGCACCTAGCTCTGTCTGACGGTCGACTGAGACGGTTCGGCGTGGTAGCCACTCGACCACCACGCAGCACACAAGACCTGAAGGACCGGCGGCACCTAGCTCTGTCTGACGGTCGACTGAGACGGTTCGGCGTGGTAGCCACTCGACCACCACGCAGCACACAAGACCTGAAGGACCGGCGGCACCTAGCTCTGTCTGACGGTCGACTGAGACGGTTCGGCGTGGTAGCCACTCGACCACCACGCAGCACACAAGACCTGAAGGACCGGCGGCACCTAGCTCTGTCTGACTGTCGACTGAGACGGTTTGGCGTGGTAGCCACTCGACCACCACGCAGCACACAAGACCTGAAGGACCGGCGGCACCTAGCTCTGTCTGACGGTCGACTGAGACGGTTCGGCGTGGTAGCCACTCGACCACCACGCAGCACACAAGACCTGAAGGACCGGCAGCACCTAGCTCTGTCTGACGGTCGACTGAGACGGTTCGGCGTGGTAGCCACTCGACCACCACGCAGCACACAAGACCTGAAGGACCGGCGGCACCTAGCTCTGTCTGACGGTCGACTGAGACGGTTCGGCGTGGTAGCCACTCGACCACCACGCAGCACACAAGACCTGAAGGACCGGCAGCACCTAGCTCTGTCTGACGGTCGACTGAGACGGTTCGGCGTGGTAGCCACTCGACCACCACGCAGCACACAAGACCTGAAGGACCGGCGGCACCTAGCTCTGTCTGACGGTCGACTGAGACGGTTCGGCGTGGTAGCCACTCGACCACCACGCAGCACACAAGACCTGAAGGACCGGCGGCACCTAGCTCTGTCTGACGGTCGACTGAGACGGTTCGGCGTGGTAGCCACTCGACCACCACGCAGCACACAAGACCTGAAGGACCGGCAGCACCTAGCTCTGTCTGACGGTCGACTGAGACGGTTCGGCGTGGTAGCCACTCGACCACCACGCAGCACACAAGACCTGAAGGACCGGCGGCACCTAGCTCTGTCTGACGGTCGACTGAGACGGTTCGGCGTGGTAGCCACTCGACCACCACGCAGCACACAAGACCTGAAGGACCGGCGGCACCTAGCTCTGTCTGACGGTCGACTGAGACGGTTCGGCGTGGTAGCCACTCGACCACCACGCAGCACACAAGACCTGAAGGACCGGCAGCACCTCTGTCTGACGGTCGACTGAGACGGTTCGGCGTGGTAGCCACTCGACCACCACGTAGCACACAAGACCTGAAGGACCGGCAGCACCTAGCTCTGTCTGACGGTCGACTGAGACGGTTCGGCGTGGTAGCCACTCGACCACCACGCAGCACACAAGACCTGAAGGACCGGCGGCACCTAGCTCTGTCTGACGGTCGACTGAGACGGTTCGGCGTGGTAGCCACTCGACCACCACGCAGCACACAAGACCTGAAGGACCGGCAGCACCTAGCTCTGTCTGACGGTCGACTGAGACGGTTCGGCGTGGTAGCCACTCGACCACCACGCAGCACACAAGACCTGAAGGACCGGCGGCACATAGCTCTGTCTGACGGTCGACTGAGACGGTTCGGCGTGGTAGCCACTCGACCACCACGCAGCACACAAGACCTGAAGGACCGGCGGCACCTAGCTCTGTCTGACGGTCGACTGAGACGGTTCGGCGTGGTAGCCACTCGACCACCACGCAGCACACAAGACCTGAAGGACCGGCGGCACCTAGCTCTGTCTGACGGTCAACTGAGACGGTTCGGCGTGGTAGCCACTCGACCACCACGCAGCACACAAGACCTGAAGGACCGGCGGCACCTAGCTCTGTCTGACGGTCGACTGAGACGGTTCGGCGTGGTAGCCACTCGACCACCACGCAGCACACAAGACCTGAAGGACCGGCGGCACCTCTGTCTGACGGTCGACTGAGACGGTTCGGCGTGGTAGCCACTCGACCACCACGCAGCACACAAGACCTGAAGGACCGGCAGCACCTCTGTCTGACGGTCGACTGAGACGGTTCGGCGTGGTAGCCACTCGACCACCACGTAGCACACAAGACCTGAAGGACCGGCAGCACCTAGCTCTGTCTGACGGTCGACTGAGACGGTTCGGCGTGGTAGCCACTCGACCACCACGCAGCACACAAGACCTGAAGGACCGGCGGCACCTAGCTCTGTCTGACGGTCGACTGAGACGGTTCGGCGTGGTAGCCACTCGACCACCACGCAGCACACAAGACCTGAAGGACCGGCGGCACCTAGCTCTGTCTGACGGTCGACTGAGACGGTTCGGCGTGGTAGCCACTCGACCACCACGCAACACACAAGACCTGAAGGACCGGCGGCACCTAGCTCTGTCTGACGGTCGACTGAGACGGTTCGGCGTGGTAGCCACTCGACCACCACGCAGCACACAAGACCTGAAGGACCGGCGGCACCTAGCTCTGTCTGACGGTCGACTGAGACGGTTCGGCGTGGTAGCCACTCGACCACCACGCAGCACACAAGACCTGAAGGACCGGCGGCACCTAGCTCTGTCTGACGGTCGACTGAGACGGTTCGGCGTGGTAGCCACTCGACCACCACGCAACACACAAGACCTGAAGGACCGGCGGCACCTAGCTCTGTCTGACGGTCGACTGAGACGGTTCGGCGTGGTAGCCACTCGACCACCACGCAGCACACAAGACCTGAAGGACCGGCGGCACCTAGCTCTGTCTGACGGTCGACTGAGACGGTTCGGCGTGGTAGCCACTCGACCACCACGCAGCACACAAGACCTGAAGGACCGGCAGCACCTAGCTCTGTATGACGGTCGACTGAGACGGTTCGGCGTGGTAGCCACTCGACCACCACGCAGCACACAAGACCTGAAGGACCGGCGGCACCTAGCTCTGTCTGACGGTCGACTGAGACGGTTCGGCGTGGTAGCCACTCGACCACCACGCAGCACACAAGACCTGAAGGACCGGCACCTAGCTCTGTCTGACGGTCGACTGAGACGGTTCGGCGTGGTAGCCACTCGACCACCACGCAGCACACAAGACCTGAAGGACCGGCGGCACCTAGCTCTGTCTGACGGTCGACTGAGACGGTTCGGCGTGGTAGCCACTCGACCACCACGCAGCACACAAGACCTGAAGGACCGGCGGCACCTAGCTCTGTCTGACGGTCGACTGAGACGGTTCGGCGTGGTAGCCACTCGACCACCACGCAGCACACAAGACCTGAAGGACCGGCAGCACCTAGCTCTGTCTGACGGTCGACTGAGACGGTTCGGCGTGGTAGCCACTCGACCACCACGCAGCACACAAGACCTGAAGGACCGGCAGCACCTAGCTCTGTATGACGGTCGACTGAGACGGTTCGGCGTGGTAGCCACTCGACCACCACGCAGCACACAAGACCTGAAGGACCGGCGGCACCTAGCTCTGTCTGACGGTCGACTGAGACGGTTCGGCGTGGTAGCCACTCGACCACCACGCAGCACACAAGACCTGAAGGACCGGCACCTAGCTCTGTCTGACGGTCGACTGAGACGGTTCGGCGTGGTAGCCACTCGACCACCACGCAGCACACAAGACCTGAAGGACCGGCGGCACCTAGCTCTGTCTGACGGTCGACTGAGACGGTTCGGCGTGGTAGCCACTCGACCACCACGCAGCACACAAGACCTGAAGGACCGGCGGCACCTAGCTCTGTCTGACGGTCGACTGAGACGGTTCGGCGTGGTAGCCACTCGACCACCACGCAGCACACAAGACCTGAAGGACCGGCAGCACCTAGCTCTGTCTGACGGTCGACTGAGACGGTTCGGCGTGGTAGCCACTCGACCACCACGCAGCACACAAGACCTGAAGGACCGGCGGCACCTAGCTCTGTCTGACGGTCGACTGAGACGGTTCGGCGTGGTAGCCACTCGACCACCACGCAGCACACAAGACCTGAAGGACCGGCGGCACCTAGCTCTGTCTGACGGTCGACTGAGACGGTTCGGCGTGGTAGCCACTCGACCACCACGCAGCACACAAGACCTGAAGGACCGGCGGCACCTAGCTCTGTCTGACGATCGACTGAGACGGTTCGGCGTGGTAGCCACTCGACCACCACGCAGCACACAAGACCTGAAGGACCGGCGGCATCTAGCTCTGTCTGACGGTCGACTGAGACGGTTCGGCGTGGTAGCCACTCGACCACCACGCAACACACAAGACCTGAAGGACCGGCGGCACCTAGCTCTGTCTGACGGTCGACTGAGACGGTTCGGCGTGGTAGCCACTCGACCACCACGCAACACACAAGACCTGAAGGACCGGCGGCACCTAGCTCTGTCTGACGGTCGACTGAGACGGTTCGGCGTGGTAGCCACTCGACCACCACGCAGCACACAAGACCTGAAGGACCGGCACCTAGCTCTGTCTGACGGTCGACTGAGACGGTTCGGCGTGGTAGCCACTCGACCACCACGCAGCACACAGGACCTGAAGGACCGGCGGCACCTCTGTCTGACGGTCGACTGAGATGGTTCGGCGTGGTAGCCACTCGACCACCACGCAGCACACAAGACCTGAAGGACCGGCGGCACCTAGCTCTGTCTGACGGTCGACTGAGACGGTTCGGCGTGGTAGCCACTCGACCACCACGCAGCACACAAGACCTGAAGGACCGGCGGCACCTCTGTCTGACGGTCGACTGAGATGGTTCGGCGTGGTAGCCACTCGACCACCACACAGCACACAAGACCTGAAGGACCGGCGGCACCTAGCTCTGTCTGACGGTCGACTGAGACGGTTCGGCGTGGTAGCCACTCGACCACCACGCAGCACACAAGACCTGAAGGACCGGCGGCACCTAGCTCTGTCTGACGGTCGACTGAGACGGTTCGGCGTGGTAGCCACTCGACCACCACGCAGCACACAAGACCTGAAGGACCGGCACCTAGCTCTGTCTGACGGTCGACTGAGACGGTTCGGCGTGGTAGCCACTCGACCACCACGCAGCACACAGGACCTGAAGGACCGGCGGCACCTCTGTCTGACGGTCGACTGAGATGGTTCGGCGTGGTAGCCACTCGACCACCACGCAGCACACAAGACCTGAAGGACCGGCGGCACCTAGCTCTGTCTGACGGTCGACTGAGACGGTTCGGCGTGGTAGCCACTCGACCACCACGCAGCACACAAGACCTGAAGGACCGGCGGCACCTCTGTCTGACGGTCGACTGAGATGGTTCGGCGTGGTAGCCACTCGACCACCACACAGCACACAAGACCTGAAGGACCGGCGGCACCTAGCTCTGTCTGACGGTCGACTGAGACGGTTCGGCGTGGTAGCCACTCGACCACCACGCAGCACACAAGACCTGAAGGACCGGCGGCACCTAGCTCTGTCTGACGGTCGACTGAGACGGTTCGGCGTGGTAGCCACTCGACCACCACGCAGCACACAAGACCTGAAGGACCGGCGGCACCTAGCTCTGTCTGACGGTCGACTGAGACGGTCCGGCGTGGTAGCCATTCGACCACCACGCAGCACACAAGACCTGAAGGACCGGCGGCACCTAGCTCTGTCTGACGGTCGACTGAGACGGTTCGGCGTGGTAGCCACTCGACCACCACGCAGCACACAAGACCTGAAGGACCGGCGGCACCTAGCTCTGTCTGACGGTCGACTGAGACGGTTCGGCGTGGTAGCCACTCGACCACCACGCAGCACACAAGACCTGAAGGACCGGCGGCACCTAGCTCTGTATGACGGTCGACTGAGACGGTTCGGCGTGGTAGCCACTCGACCACCACGCAGCACACAAGACCTGAAGGACCGGCGGCACCTAGCTCTGTCTGAGGGTCGACTGAGATGGTTCGGCGTGGTAGCCACTCGACCACCACGCAGCACACAAGCGACCTGAAGGACCGGCGGCACCTCTGTCTGACGGTCGACTGAGACGGTTCGGCGTGGTAGCCACTCGACCACCACACAGCACACAAGACCTGAAGGACCGGCGGCACCTAGCTCTGTCTGACGGTCGACTGAGACGGTTCGGCGTGGTAGCCACTCGACCACCACGCAGCACACAAGACCTGAAGGACCGGCAGCACCTAGCTCTGTCTGACGGTCGACTGAGACGGTTCGGCGTGGTAGCCACTCGACCACCACGCAGCACACAAGACCTGAAGGACCGGCGGCACCTAGCTCTGTCTGACGGTCGACTGAGACGGTTCGGCGTGGTAGCCACTCGACCACCACGCAGCACACAAGACCTGAAGGACCGGCGGCACCTAGCTCTGTCTGACGGTCGACTGAGACGGTTCGGCGTGGTAGCCACTCGACCACCACGCAGCACACAAGACCTGAAGGACCGGCAGCACCTAGCTCTGTCTGACGGTCGACTGAGACGGTTCGGCGTGGTAGCCACTCGACCACCACGCAGCACACAAGACCTGAAGGACCGGCGGCACCTAGCTCTGTCTGACGGTCGACTGAGACGGTTCGGCGTGGTAGCCACTCGACCACCACGCAGCACACAAGACCTGAAGGACCGGCGGCACCTAGCTCTGTCTGACGGTCGACTGAGACGGTTCGGCGTGGTAGCCACTCGACCACCACGCAGCACACAAGACCTGAAGGACCGGCACCTAGCTCTGTCTGACGGTCGACTGAGACGGTTCGGCGTGGTAGCCACTCGACCACCACGCAGCACACAAGACCTGAAGGACCGGCGGCACCTAGCTCTGTCTGACGGTCGACTGAGACGGTTCGGCGTGGTAGCCACTCGACCACCACGCAGCACACAAGACCTGAAGGACCGGCAGCACCTAGCTCTGTCTGACGGTCGACTGAGACGGTTCGGCGTGGTAGCCACTCGACCACCACGCAGCACACAAGACCTGAAGGACCGGCGGCACCTAGCTCTGTCTGACGGTCGACTGAGACGGTTCGGCGTGGTAGCCACTCGACCACCACGCAGCACACAAGACCTGAAGGACCGGCGGCACCTAGCTCTGTCTGACGGTCGACTGAGACGGTTCGGCGTGGTAGCCACTCGACCACCACGCAGCACACAAGACCTGATGGACCGGCAGCACCTAGCTCTGTCTGACGGTCGACTGAGACGGTTCGGCGTGGTAGCCACTCGACCACCACGCAGCACACAAGACCTGAAGGACCGGCGGCACCTAGCTCTGTCTGACGGTCGACTGAGACGGTTCGGCGTGGTAGCCACTCGACCACCACGCAGCACACAAGACCTGAAGGACCGGCGGCACCTCTGTCTGACGGTCGACTGAGACGGTTCGGCGTGGTAGCCACTCGACCACCACGCAGCACACAAGACCTGAAGGACCGGCAGCACCTAGCTCTGTCTGACGGTCGACTGAGACGGTTCGGCGTGGTAGCCACTCGACCACCACGCAGCACACAAGACCTGAAGGACCGGCGGCACCTAGCTCTGTCTGACGGTCGACTGAGACGGTTCGGCGTGGTAGCCACTCGACCACCACGCAGCACACAAGACCTGAAGGACCGGCGGCACCTAGCTCTGTCTGACGGTCGACTGAGACGGTTCGGCGTGGTAGCCACTCGACCACCACGCAGCACACAAGACCTGAAGGACCGGCAGCACCTCTGTCTGACGGTCGACTGAGACGGTTCGGCGTGGTAGCCACTCGACCACCACGCAGCGGTCAAGAGCTGTAATGAGATAATGCGCGTCAATTGTCGGGTGGGCTGAGTGGTTAAGCGGCGGTATCCGGCCTGGAGAGCGAGGCCTGGAGAGCCAGTAGCCGGCCAGACTTCAGCCATGACGGACAAGCTCTACCCCAACTACAAGGAGCCGTACGAGCACTACCTCCGCCCGCCCAGGCTGGGCAAGTGGAAGACCTTCAAGCTGTTCCTGTGGGACTCCTCCTCGGGACAGGTGTTCGGCCGCACGGGAGAGAGCTGGAGTGAGTAACACATCCCGTTCTTCCCGGTCTGGTTCATAGAGCCACGCCAGCACGACTTTACATCTGTTTGTTTGTCCTGAACTACCTACACTGGTTCTTCAGTTCTTGCACTTCCATGTTTGTTTGTCTCAGTACACTTGCACTAGTTCAAGTTGTTCTACACCATGCTGCTACTGAGCTGGTGGTCTCAGTTCAGTTCAAGATGGCAGGCGCTAAAATCAAATTGTAGGCGGACACTATGTTGGCTTACAAGTTGTTGACGCTTAAATACGTACCAATGAGAATGAAAAATTGTATATTTGAATAAGGGTTGTAATTACTTTCAAGTAAGCTGACACGCAGAATCACGTCTCCGGTGATTTAATTCAAATGACTCTTTTCATTTTCAAAATTCGCATCTAGGAACCGTTGAAATTGGCACTATCGTGTTTGTTTGTACCTCAACATTTGGGGATCATTTCCTGCACCAAACCCGTAATATGACGCATTTTCTTCTTGCACCAAACCCGTAATATGACGCATTTCCTTCCTGCACCGAACCCGTAATATGACGCATTTCCTTCCTGCACCAGCAACACTCTAGTTCAGGTTGGTGCCACACAAACAAACAGGCCTGTTGTCGGGCCGTCAAAATGAACGAGCCAATCACAGACTTGCCGGGCTTGTCGTTCACTGTGACCTTGAAAGTTGGTTCAAGTTGAACATTTTGTCGGCCGACAGACTTGCCGTGATGACGTAGACGATATCACGGGGCACTAGGCACTAGGCACTAGGCACTAGGCACTAGGCACCAGGCACCAGGCACTAGGTACCAGACACTAGGTACCAGGCACTAGGCACCAGACACTAGGCCATAGGTACTGGGCACTAGGCACTGCATCTCGTTATGACCTTCCGACCGCAGCTATTCGACATGCCCTGCTTTGTTAGCTGTTGTCTCTTTGTCCGCCCCTCGAGTCGTCCTTCCGGCCGCGTCACGCATTACTTGCCAGCATGATATAAGCGCAGCCTGGAAACCACTCGGACAGTTTCACGAACAGCCCGTACTACTAACCACTGACGATAACCATTTCACGTCACCTCAGCTTGACAGTGGCTCATTCTTCGTGGAACATCTCTTTGGCTGACTTCAGTCCCTGAGTGTCGACCAATGAGGGACGGGAGTGAGCCCCAGCCAATCATAGCGATCTTGTCGGTGTGCGTCATCTCCAGTTTATAGGTTAGGTTGGGTCGAGTTAGGTCAACCTGACCAATGTACCTGAGGCAAACTATCCAGTGAACTAGCTCTGATCTGACATGTCGTGTCGGTGTGGCACAGCGGTGCAGGGTCGATAAAACAGTCCAGGCTGACACCGAGGTGATTCTCTCTACCGCTTCTAAGGGCTCTGATTGTGTGAATATTACAACTATTCTTGCTAAGCGATGCTTCGTGAATCTTTGTGTCACGCATTCTGTCGGAGATAATGCAAACTATCCAGTGAGCTAGCTCTGATCTGACATGTCGTGTCGGTGTGGCACAGCGGTGCAGGGTCGATAAAACAGTCCAGGCTGACACCGAGGTGATTCTCTCTACCGCTTCTAAGGGCTCTGATTGTGTGAATATTACAACTATTCTTGCTAAGCGATGCTTCGTGAATCTTTGTGTCACGCATTCTGTCGGAGATAATGCAAACTATCCAGTGAACTAGCTCTGATCTGACATGTCGTGTCGGTGTGGCACAGGGTCGATAAAACAGTCCAGGCTGACACCGAGGTGATTCTCTCTACCGCTTCTAAGGGCTCTGATTGTGTGGATATTACAACTATTCTTGCTAAGCGATGCTTCGTGAATCTTTGTGTCACGCATTCTGTCGGAGATAATGCAAACTATCCAGTGAACTAGCTCTGACCTGACATGTCGTGTCGGTGTGGCACAGCGGTGCAGGGTCGATAAAACAGTCCAGGCTGACACCGAGGTGATTCTCTCTACCGCTTCTAAGGGCTCTGATTGTGTGAATATTACAACTATTCTTGCTAAGCGATGCTTCGTGAATCTTTGTGTGACGCATTCTGTCGGAGATAATGCAAACTATCCAGTGAACTAGCTCTGATCTGACATGTCGTGTCGGTGTGGCACAGGGTCGATAAAACAGTCCAGGCTGACACCGAGGTGATTCTCTCTACCGCTTCTAAGGGCTCTGATTGTGTGAATATTACAACTATTCTTGCTAAGCGATGCTTCGTGAATCTTTGTGTCACGCATTCTGTCGGAGGTAATGCAAACTATCCAGTGAACTAGCTCTGATCTGACATGTCGTGTCGGTGTGGCACAGCGGTGCAGGGTCGATAAAACAGTCCAGGCTGACACCGAGGTGATTCTCTCTACTGCTTCTAAGGGCTCTGATTGTGTGAATATTACAACTATTCTTGCTAAGCGATGCTTCGTGAATCTTTGTGTGACGCATTCTGTCGGAGATAATGCAAACTATCCAGTGAACTAGCTCTGATCTGACATGTCGTGTCGGTGTGGCACAGGGTCGATAAAACAGTCCAGGCTGACACCGAGGTGATTCTCTCTACCGCTTCTAAGGGCTCTGATTGTGTGAATATTACAACTATTCTTGCTAAGCGATGCTTCGTGAATCTTTGTGTCACGCATTCTGTCGGAGGTAATGCAAACTATCCAGTGAACTAGCTCTGATCTGACATGTCGTGTCGGTGTGGCACAGCGGTGCAGGGTCGATAAAACAGTCCAGGCTGACACCGAGGTGATTCTCTCTACTGCTTCTAAGGGCTCTGATTGTGTGAATATTACAACTATTCTTGCTAAGCGATGCTCCGTGAATCTTTGTGTCACGCATTCTGTCGGAGATAATGCAAACTATCCAGTGAACTAGCTCTGATCTGACATGTCGTGTCGGTGTGGCACAGCGGTGCAGGGTCGATAAAACAGTCCAGGCTGACACCGAGGTGATTCTCTCTACTGCTTCTAAGGGCTCTGATTGTGTGAATATTACAACTATTCTTGCTAAGCGATGCTTCGTGAATCTTTGTGTCACGCATTCTGTCGGAGGTAATGCAAACTATCCAGTGAACTAGCACTGATCGGACATGTCGTGTCGGTGTGGCACAGCGGTGCAGGGTCGATAAAACAGTCCAGGCTGACACCGAGGTGATTCTCTCTACCGCTTCTAAGGGCTCTGATTGTGTGAATATTACAACTATTCTTGCTAAGCGATGCTTCGTGAATCTTTGTGTGGCGCATTCTGTCGGAGATAATGCAAACTATCCAGTGAACTAGCTCTGATCTGACATGTCGTGTCGGTGTGGCACAGGGTCGATAAAACAGTCCAGGCTGACACCGAGGTGATTCTCTCTACCGCTTCTAAGGGCTCTGATTGTGTGGATATTACAACTATTCTTGCTAAGCGATGCTACGTGAATCTTTGTGTCACGCATTCTGTCGGAGATAATGCAAACTATCCAGTGAACTAGCTCTGATCTGACATGTCGTGTCGGTGTGGCACAGCGGTGCAGGGTCGATAAAACAGTCCAGGCTGACACCGAGGTGATTCTCTCTACCGCTTCTAAGGGCTCTGATTGTGTGAATATTACAACTATTCTTGCTAAGCGATGCTTCGTGAATCTTTGTGTGACGCATTCTGTCGGAGATAATGCAAACTATCCAGTGAACTAGCTCTGAACTGACATGTCGTGTCGGTGTGGCACAGCGGTGCAGGGTCGATAAAACAGTCCAGGCTGACACCGAGGTGATTCTCTCTACCGCTTCTAAGGGCTCTGATTGTGTGAATATTACAACTATTCTTGCTAAGCGATGCTTTGTGAATCATTGTGTCACGCATTCTGTCGGAGATAATGCAAACTATCCAGTGAACTAGCTCTGATCTGACATGTCGTGTCGGTGTGGCACAGCGGTGCAGGGTCGATAAAACAGTCCAGGCTGACACCGAGGTGATTCTCTCTACCGCTTCTAAGGGCTCTGATTGTGTGAATATTACAACTATTCTTGCTAAGCGATGCTCCGTGAATCTTTGTGTCACGCATTCTGTCGTAGATAATGCAAACTATCCAGTGAACTAGCTCTGATCTGACATGTCGTGTCGGTGTGGCACAGGGTCGATAAAACAGTCCAGGCTGACACCGAGGTGATTCTCTCTACCGCTTCTAAGGGCTCTGATTGTGTGAATATTACAACTATTCTTGCTAAGCGATGCTTCGTGAATCTTTGTGTCACGCATTCTGTCGGAGATAATGCAAACTATCCAGTGAACTAGCTCTGACCTGACATGTCGTGTCGGTGTGGCACAGCGGTGCAGGGTCGATAAAACAGTCCAGGCTGACACCGAGGTGATTCTCTCTACCGCTTCTAAGGGCTCTGATTGTGTGGATATTACAACTATTCTTGCTAAGCGATGCTTCGTGAATCTTTGTGTCACGCATTCTGTCGGAGATAATGCAAACTATCCAGTGAACTAGCTCTGACCTGACATGTCGTGTCGGTGTGGCACAGGGTCGATAAAACAGTCCAGGCTGACACCGAGGTGATTCTCTCTACCGCTTCTAAGGGCTCTGATTGTGTGAATATTACAACTATTCTTGCTAAGCGATGCTTCGTGAATCTTTGTGTGGCGCATTCTGTCGGAGATAATGCAAACTATCCAGTGGACTAGCTCTGATCTGACATGTCGTGTCGGTGTGGCACAGCGGTGCAGGGTCGATAAAACAGTCCAGGCTGACACCGAGGTGATTCTCTCTACCGCTTCTAAGGGCTCTGATTGTGTGAATATTACAACTATTCTTGCTAAGCGATGCTCCGTGAATCTTTGTGTGGCGCATTCTGTCGGAGATAATGCAAACTATCCAGTGAACTAGCTCTGATCTGACATGTCGTGTCGGTGTGGCACAGGGTCGATAAAACAGTCCAGGCTGACACCGAGGTGATTCTCTCTACCGCTTCTAAGGGCTCTGATTGTGTGAATATTACAACTATTCTTGCTAAGCGATGCTTCGTGAATCTTTGTGTCACGCATTCTGTCGGAGATAATGCAAACTATCCAGTGAACTAGCTCTGATCTGACATGTAGTGTCGGTGTGGCACAGCGGTGCAGGGTCGATAAAACAGTCCAGGCTGACACCGAGGTGATTCTCTCTACCGCTTCTAAGGGCTCTGATTGTGTGGATATTACAACTATTCTTGCTAAGCGATGCTCCGTGAATCTTTGTGTCACGCATTCTGTCGGAGATAATGCAAACTATCCAGTGAACTAGCTCTGATCTGACATGTCGTGTCGGTGTGGCACAGCGGTGCAGGGTCGATAAAACAGTCCAGGCTGACACCGAGGTGATTCTCTCTACCGCTTCTAAGGGCTGTGATTGTGTGGATATTACAACTATTCTTGCTAAGCGATGCTCCGTGAATCTTTGTGTGGCGCATTCTGTCGGAGATAATGCAAACTATCCAGTGAACTAGCTCTGATCTGACATGTCGTGTCGGTGTGGCACAGGGTCGATAAAACAGTCCAGGCTGACACCGAGGTGATTCTCTCTACCGCTTCTAAGGGCTCTGATTGTGTGAATATTACAACTATTCTTGCTAAGCGATGCTCCGTGAATCTTTGTGTCACGCATTCTGTCGGAGATAATGCAAACTATCCAGTGAACTAGCTCTGATCTGACATGTCGTGTCGGTGTGGCACAGCGGTGCAGGGTCGATAAAACAGTCCAGGCTGACACCGAGGTGATTCTCTCTACCGCTTCTAAGGGCTCTGATTGTGTGGATATTACAACTATTCTTGCTAAGCGATGCTCCGTGAATCTTTGTGTGGCGCATTCTGTCGGAGATAATGCAAACTATCCAGTGAACTAGCTCTGACCTGACATGTCGTGTCGGTGTGGCACAGCGGTGCAGGGTCGATAAAACAGTCCAGGCTGACACCGAGGTGATTCTCTCTACCGCTTCTAAGGGCTCTGATTGTGTGAATATTACAACTATTCTTGCTAAGCGATGCTCCGTGAATCTTTGTGTGGCGCATTCTGTCGGAGATAATGCAAACTATCCAGTGAACTAGCTCTGATCTGACATGTCGTGTCGGTGTGGCACAGGGTCGATAAAACAGTCCAGGCTGACACCGAGGTGATTCTCTCTACCGCTTCTAAGGGCTCTGATTGTGTGAATATTACAACTATTCTTGCTAAGCGATGCTCCGTGAATCTTTGTGTCACGCATTCTGTCGGAGATAATACAAACTATCCAGTGAACTAGCTCTGATCTGACATGTCGTGTCGGTGTGGCACAGGGTCGATAAAACAGTCCAGGCTGACACCGAGGTGATTCTCTCTACCGCTTCTAAGGGCTCTGATTGTGTGAATATTACAACTATTCTTGCTAAGCGATGCTCCGTGAATCTTTGTGTGGCGCATTCTGTCGGAGATAATGCAAACTATCCAGTGAACTAGCTCTGATCTGACATGTCGTGTCGGTGTGGCACAGCGGTGCAGGGTCGATAAAACAGTCCAGGCTGACACCGAGGTGATTCTCTCTACCGCTTCTAAGGGCTCTGATTGTGTGAATATTACAACTATTCTTGCTAAGCGATGCTTCGTGAATCTTTGTGTCACGCATTCTGTCGGAGATAATGCAAACTATCCAGTGAACTAGCTCTGATCTGACATGTCGTGTCGGTGTGGCACAGCGGTGCAGGGTCGATAAATCTGTCCAGGCTGACACCGAGGCTATTCTCTCTACCGCTTCTAAGGGCTCTGATTGTGTGGATATTACAACTATTCTTGCTAAGCGATGCTTCGTGAATCTTTGTGTCACGCATTCTGTCGGAGATAATGCAAACTATCCAGTGAACTAGCTCTGATCTGACATGTCGTGTCGGTGTGGCACAGCGGTGCAGGGTCGATAAAACAGTCCAGGCTGACACCGAGGTGATTCTCTCTACCGCTTCTAAGGGCTCTGATTGTGTGAATATTACAACTATTCTTGCTAAGCGATGCTTCGTGAATCTTTGTGTGGCGCATTCTGTCGGAGATAATGCAAACTATCCAGTGAACTAGCTCTGATCTGACATGTCGTGTCGGTGTGGCACAGCGGTGCAGGGTCGATAAAACAGTCCAGGCTGACACCGAGGTGATTCTCTCTACCGCTTCTAAGGGCTCTGATTGTGTGAATATTACAACTATTCTTGCTAAGCGATGCTTCGTGAATCTTTGTGTCACGCATTCTGTCGGAGATAATGCAAACTATCCAGTGAACTAGCTCTGATCTGACATGTCGTGTCGGTGTGGCACAGCGGTGCAGGGTCGATAAAACAGTCCAGGCTGACACCGAGGTGATTCTCTCTACCGCTTCTAAGGGCTCTGATTGTGTGAATATTACAACTATTCTTGCTAAGCGATGCTCCGTGAATCTTTGTGTCACGCATTCTGTCGGAGATAATGCAAACTATCCAGTGAACTAGCTCTGATCTGACATGTCGTGTCGGTGTGGCACAGGGTCGATAAAACAGTCCAGGCTGACACCGAGGTGATTCTCTCTACCGCTTCTAAGGGCTCTGATTGTGTGAATATTACAACTATTCTTGCTAAGCGATGCTCCGTGAATCTTTGTGTCACGCATTCTGTCGGAGATAATGCAAACTATCCAGTGAACTAGCTCTGATCTGACATGTCGTGTCGGTGTGGCACAGCGGTGCAGGGTCGATAAAACTGTCCAGGCTGACACCGAGGTGATTCTCTCTACCGCTTCTAAGGGCTCTGATTGTGTGAATATTACAACTATTCTTGCTAAGCGATGCTTCGTGAATCTTTGTGTCACGCATTCTGTCGGAGATAATGCAAACTATCCAGTGAACTAGCTCTGATCTGACATGTCGTGTCGGTGTGGCACAGGGTCGATAAAACAGTCCAGGCTGACACCGAGGTGATTCTCTCTACCGCTTCTAAGGGCTCTGATTGTGTGAATATTACAACTATTCTTGCTAAGCGATGCTTCGTGAATCTTTGTGTCACGCATTCTGTCGGAGATAATGCAAACTATCCAGTGAACTAGCTCTGATCTGACATGTCGTGTCGGTGTGGCACAGCGGTGCAGGGTCGATAAAACAGTCCAGGCTGACACCGAGGTGATTCTCTCTACCGCTTCTAAGGGCTCTGATTGTGTGAATATTACAACTATTCTTGCTAAGCGATGCTTCGTGAATCTTTGTGTGGCGCATTCTGTCGGAGATAATGCAAACTATCCAGTGAACTAGCTCTGATCTGACATGTCGTGTCGGTGTGGCACAGCGGTGCAGGGTCGATAAAACTGTCCAGGCTGACACCGAGGCTATTCTCTCTACCGCTTCTAAGGGCTCTGATTGTGTGGATATTACAACTATTCTTGCTAAGCGATGCTTCGTGAATCTTTGTGTCACGCATTCTGTCGGAGATAATGCAAACTATCCAGTGAACTAGCTCTGATCTGACATGTCGTGTCGGTGTGGCACAGCGGTGCAGGGTCGATAAAACAGTCCAGGCTGACACCGAGGTGATTCTCTCTACCGCTTCTAAGGGCTCTGATTGTGTGAATATTACAACTATTCTTGCTAAGCGATGCTTCGTGAATCTTTGTGTCACGCATTCTGTCGGAGATAATGCAAACTGTCCAGTGAACTAGCTCTGATCTGACATGTCGTGTCGGTGTGGCACAGGGTCGATAAAACAGTCCAGGCTGACACTGAGGTGATTCTCTCTACCGCTTCTAAGGGCTCTGATTGTGTGAATATTACAACTATTCTTGCTAAGCGATGCTTCGTGAATCTTTGTGTCACGCATTCTGTCGGAGATAATGCAAACTGTCCAGTGAACTAGCTCTGATCTGACATGTCGTGTCGGTGTGGCACAGGGTCGATAAAACAGTCCAGGCTGACACCGAGGTGATTCTCTCTACCGCTTCTAAGGGCTCTGATTGTGTGAATATTACAACTATTCTTGCTAAGCGATGCTTCGTGAATCTTTGTGTGGCGCATTCTGTCGGAGATAATGCAAACTATCCAGTGAACTAGCTCTGATCTGACATGTCGTGTCGGTGTGGCACAGCGGTGCAGGGTCGATAAAACAGTCCAGGCTGACACCGAGGTGATTCTCTCTACCGCTTCTAAGGGCTCTGATTGTGTGAATATTACAACTATTCTTGCTAAGCGATGCTTCGTGAATCTTTGTGTGGCGCATTCTGTCGGAGATAATGCAAACTATCCAGTGAACTAGCTCTGATCTGACATGTCGTGTCGGTGTGGCACAGCGGTGCAGGGTCGATAAAACAGTCCAGGCTGACACCGAGGTGATTCTCTCTACCGCTTCTAAGGGCTCTGATTGTGTGGATATTACAACTATTCTTGCTAAGCGATGCTTCGTGAATCTTTGTGTCACGCATTCTGTCGGAGATAATGCAAACTATCCAGTGAACTAGCTCTGATCTGACATGTCGTGTCGGTGTGGCACAGCGGTGCAGGGTCGATAAAACAGTCCAGGCTGACACCGAGGTGATTCTCTCTACCGCTTCTAAGGGCTCTGATTGTGTGAATATTACAACTATTCTTGCTAAGCGATGCTCCGTGAATCTTTGTGTGACGCATTCTGTCGGAGATAATGCAAACTATCCAGTGAACTAGCTCTGATCTGACATGTCGTGTCGGTGTGGCACAGGGTCGATAAAACAGTCCAGGCTGACACCGAGGTGATACTCTCTACCGCTTCTAAGGGCTCTGATTGTGTGAATATTACAACTATTCTTGCTAAGCAATGCTTCGTGAATCTTTGTGTCACGCATTCTGTCGGAGATAATTCAAACTATCCAGTGAACTAGCTCTGATCTGACATGTCGTGTCGGTGTGGCACAGGGTCGATAGAACAGTCCAGGCTGACACCGAGGTGATTCTCTCTACCGCTTCTAAGGGCTCTGATTGTGTGGATATTACAACTATTCTTGCTAAGCGATGCTTCGTGAATCTTTGTGTCACGCATTCTGTCGGAGATAATGCAAACTATCCAGTGAACTAGCTCTGATCTGACATGTCGTGTCGGTGTGGCACAGGGTCGATAAAACAGTCCAGGCTGACACCGAGGTGATTCTCTCTACCGCTTCTAAGGGCTCTGATTGTGTGGATATTACAACTATTCTTGCTAAGCGATGCTTCGTGAATCTTTGTGTCACGCATTCTGTCGGAGATAATGCAAACTATCCAGTGAACTAGCTCTGATCTGACATGTCGTGTCGGTGTGGCACAGGGTCGATAAAACAGTCCAGGCTGACACCGAGGTGATTCTCTCTACCGCTTCTAAGGGCTCTGATTGTGTGGATATTACAACTATTCTTGCTAAGCGATGCTTCGTGAATCTTTGTTTCACGCATTCTGTCGGAGATAATGCAAACTATCCAGTGAACTAGCTCTGACCTGACATGTCGTGTCGGTGTGGCACAGCGGTGCAGGGTCGATAAAACAGTCCAGGCTGACACCGAGGTGATTCTCTCTACCGCTTCTAAGGGCTCTGATTGTGTGAATATTACAACTATTCTTGCTAAGCGATGCTCCGTGAATCTTTGTGTCACGCATTCTGTCGGAGATAATGCAAACTATCCAGTGAACTAGCTCTGATCTGACATGTCGTGTCGGTGTGGCACAGGGTCGATAAAACAGTCCAGGCTGACACCGAGGTGATTCTCTCTACCGCTTCTAAGGGCTCTGATTGTGTGAATATTACAACTATTCTTGCTAAGCGATGCTTCGTGAATCTTTGTGTCACGCATTCTGTCGGAGATAATGCAAACTATCCAGTGAACTAGCTCTGATCTGACATGTCGTGTCGGTGTGGCACAGGGTCGATAAAACAGTCCAGGCTGACACCGAGGTGATTCTCTCTACCGCTTCTAAGGGCTCTGATTGTGTGAATATTACAACTATTCTTGCTAAGCGATGCTCCGTGAATCTTTGTGTGGCGCATTCTGTCGGAGATAATGCAAACTATCCAGTGAACTAGCTCTGACCTGACATGTCGTGTCGGTGTGGCACAGCGGTGCAGGGTCGATAAAACAGTCCAGGCTGACACCGAGGTGATTCTCTCTACCGCTTCTAAGGGCTCTGATTGTGTGGATATTACAACTATTCTTGCTAAGCGATGCTTCGTGAATCTTTGTGTCACGCATTCTGTCGGAGATAATGCAAACTATCCAGTGAACTAGCTCTGATCTGACATGTCGTGTCGGTGTGGCACAGCGGTGCAGGGTCGATAAAACAGTCCAGGCTGACACCGAGGTGATTCTCTCTACCGCTTCTAAGGGCTCTGATTGTGTGAATATTACAACTATTCTTGCTAAGCGATGCTTCGTGAATCTTTGTGTGGCGCATTCTGTCGGAGATAATGCAAACTATCCAGTGAACTAGCTCTGACCTGACATGTCGTGTCGGTGTGGCACAGCGGTGCACGGTCGATAAAACAGTCCAGGCTGACACCGAGGTGATTCTCTCTACCGCTTCTAAGGGCTCTGATTGTGTGAATATTACAACTATTCTTGCTAAGCGATGCACCGTGAATCTTTGTGTCACGCATTCTGTCGGAGATAATGCAAACTATCCAGTGAACTAGCTCTGATCTGACATGTCGTGTCGGTGTGGCACAGCGGTGCAGGGTCGATAAAACAGTCCAGGCTGACACCGAGGTGATTCTCTCTACCGCTTCTAAGGGCTCTGATTGTGTGAATATTACAACTATTCTTGCTAAGCGATGCTTCGTGAATCTTTGTGTGGCGCATTCTGTCGGAGATAATGCAAACTATCCAGTGAACTAGCTCTGATCTGACATGTCGTGTCGGTGTGGCACAGGGTCGATAAAACAGTCCAGGCTGACACCGAGGTGATTCTCTCTACCGCTTCTAAGGGCTCTGATTGTGTGAATATTACAACTATTCTTGCTAAGCGATGCTCCGTGAATCTTTGTGTGACGCATTCTGTCGGAGATAATGCAAACTATCCAGTGAACTAGCTCTGATCTGACATGTCGTGTCGGTGTGACACAGGGTCGATAAAACAGTCCAGGCTGACACCGAGGCTATTCTCTCTACCGCTTCTAAGGGCTCTGATTGTGTGAATATTACAACTATTCTTGCTAAGCGATGCTTCGTGAATCTCTGTGTGACGCATTCTGTCGGAGATAATGCAAACTATCCAGTGAACTAGCTCTGATCTGACATGTCGTGTCGGTGTGGCACAGGGTCGATAAAACAGTCCAGGCTGACACCGAGGCTATTCTCTCTACCGCTTCTAAGGGCTCTGATTGTGTGAATATTACAACTATTCTTGCTAAGCGATGCTTCGTGAATCTTTGTGTCACGCATTCTGTCGGAGATAATGCAAACTGTCCAGTGAACTAGCTCTGATCTGACATGTCGTGTCGGTGTGGCACAGGGTCGATAAAACAGTCCAGGCTGACACCGAGGCTATTCTCTCTACCGCTTCTAAGGGCTCTGATTGTGTGAATATTACAACTATTCTTGCTAAGCGATGCTTCGTGAATCTTTGTGTGGCGCATTCTGTCGGAGATAATGCAAACTATCCAGTGAACTAGCTCTGATCTGACATGTCGTGTCGGTGTGGCACAGCGGTGCAGGGTCGATAAAACAGTCCAGGCTGACACCGAGGTGATTCTCTCTACCGCTTCTAAGGGCTCTGATTGTGTGAATATTACAACTATTCTTGCTAAGCGATGCTCCGTGAATCTTTGTGTGGCGCATTCTGTCGGAGATAATGCAAACTATCCAGTGAACTAGCTCTGATCTGACATGTCGTGTCGGTGTGGCACAGCGGTGCAGGGTCGATAAAACAGTCCAGGCTGACACCGAGGTGATTCTCTCTACCGCTTCTAAGGGCTCTGATTGTGTGAATATTACAACTATTCTTGCTAAGCGATGCTTCGTGAATCTTTGTGTCACGCATTCTGTCGGAGATAATGCAAACTATCCAGTGAGCTAGCTCTGATCTGACATGTCGTGTCGGTGTGGCACAGCGGTGCAGGGTCGATAAAACAGTCCAGGCTGACACCGAGGTGATTCTCTCTACCGCTTCTAAGGGCTCTGATTGTGTGAATATTACAACTATTCTTGCTAAGCGATGCTTCGTGAATCTTTGTGTCACGCATTCTGTCGGAGATAATGCAAACTATCCAGTGAGCTAGCTCTGATCTGACATGTCGTGTCGGTGTGGCACAGCGGTGCAGGGTCGATAAAACAGTCCAGGCTGACACCGAGGTGATTCTCTCTACCGCTTCTAAGGGCTCTGATTGTGTGAATATTACAACTATTCTTGCTAAGCGATGCTTCGTGAATCTTTGTGTCACGCATTCTGTCGGAGATAATGCAAACTATCCAGTGAACTAGCTCTGATCTGACATGTCGTGTCGGTGTGGCACAGGGTCGATAAAACAGTCCAGGCTGACACCGAGGTGATTCTCTCTACCGCTTCTAAGGGCTCTGATTGTGTGAATATTACAACTATTCTTGCCAAGCGATGCTTCGTGAATCTTTGTGTCACGCATTCTGTCGGAGATAATGCAAACTATCCAGTGAACTAGCTCTGATCTGACATGTCGTGTCGGTGTGGTACAGGGTCGATAAAACAGTCCAGGCTGACACCGAGGTGATTCTCTCTACCGCTTCTAAGGGCTCTGATTGTGTGAATATTACAACTATTCTTGCTAAGCGATGCTTCGTGAATCTTTGTGTCACGCATTCTGTCGGAGATAATGCAAACTATCCAGTGAACTAGCTCTGACCTGACATGTCGTGTCGGTGTGGCACAGCGGTGCAGGGTCGATAAAACAGTCCGGGCTGACACCGAGGTGATTCTCTCTACCGCTTCTAAGGGCTCTGATTGTGTGGATATTACAACTATTCTTGCTAAGCGATGCTTCGTGAATCTTTGTGTCACGCATTCTGTCGGAGATAATGCAAACTATCCAGTGAACTAGCTCTGATCTGACATGTCGTGTCGGTGTGGCACAGCGGTGCAGGGTCGATAAAACAGTCCGGGCTGACACCGAGGTGATTCTCTCTACCGCTTCTAAGGGCTCTGATTGTGTGGATATTACAACTATTCTTGCTAAGCGATGCTTCGTGAATCTTTGTGTCACGCATTCTGTCGGAGATAATGCAAACTATCCAGTGAACCAGCTCTGATCTGACATGTCGTGTCGGTGTGGCACAGGGTCGATAAAACAGTCCAGGCTGACACCGAGGTGATTCTCTCTACCGCTTCTAAGGGCTCTGATTGTGTGAATATTACAACTATTCTTGCTAAGCGATGCTCCGTGAATCTTTGTGTGGCGCATTCTGTCGGAGATAATGCAAACTATCCAGTGAACTAGCTCTGATCTGACATGTCGTGTCGGTGTGGCACAGGGTCAATAAAACAGTCCAGGCTGACACCGAGGTGATTCTCTCTACCGCTTCTAAGGGCTCTGATTGTGTGAATATTACAACTATTCTTGCTAAGCGATGCTTCGTGAATCTTTGTGTCACGCATTCTGTCGGAGATAATGCAAACTATCCAGTGAACTAGCTCTGACCTGACATGTCGTGTCGGTGTGGCACAGGGTCGATAAAACAGTCCAGGCTGACACCGAGGTGATTCTCTCTACCGCTTCTAAGGGCTCTGATTGTGTGAATATTACAACTATTCTTGCTAAGCGATGCTTCGTGAATCTTTGTGTGACGCATTCTGTCGGAGATAATGCAAACTATCCAGTGAACTAGCTCTGACCTGACATGTCGTGTCGGTGTGGCACAGCGGTGCAGGGTCGATAAAACAGTCCAGGCTGACACCGAGGTGATTCTCTCTACCGCTTCTAAGGGCTCTGATTGTGTGAATATTACAACTATTCTTGCTAAGCGATGCTTCGTGAATCTTTGTGTGACGCATTCTGTCGGAGATAATGCAAACTATCCAGTGAACTAGCTCTGATCTGACATGTCGTGTCGGTGTGGCACAGCGGTGCAGGGTCGATAAAACAGTCCAGGCTGACACCGAGGTGATTCTCTCTACCGCTTCTAAGGGCTCTGATTGTGTGAATATTACAACTATTCTTGCTAAGCGATGCTTCGTGAATCTTTGTGTCACGCATTCTGTCGGAGATAATGCAAACTATCCAGTGAACTAGCTCTGATCTGACATGTCGTGTCGGTGTGGCACAGCGGTGCAGGGTCGATAAAACAGTCCAGGCTGACACCGAGGTGATTCTCTCTACCGCTTCTAAGGGCTCTGATTGTGTGAATATTACAACTATTCTTGCTAAGCGATGCTCCGTGAATCTTTGTGTCACGCATTCTGTCGGAGATAATGCAAACTATCCAGTGAACTAGCTCTGATCTGACATGTCGTGTCGGTGTGGCACAGCGGTGCAGGGTCGATAAAACAGTCCAGGCTGACACCGAGGCTATTCTCTCTACCGCTTCTAAGGGCTCTGATTGTGTGAATATTACAACTATTCTTGCTAAGCGATGCTTCGTGAATCTTTGTGTCACGCATTCTGTCGGAGATAATGCAAACTGTCCAGTGAACTAGCTCTGATCTGACATGTCGTGTCGGTGTGGCACAGGGTCGATAAAACAGTCCAGGCTGACACCGAGGTGATTCTCTCTACCGCTTCTAAGGGCTCTGATTGTGTGAATATTACAACTATTCTTGCTAAGCGATGCTCCGTGAATCTTTGTGTGGCGCATTCTGTCGGAGATAATGCAAACTATCCAGTGAACTAGCTCTGATCTGACATGTCGTGTCGGTGTGGCACAGCGGTGCAGGGTCGATAAAACAGTCCAGGCTGACACCGAGGTGATTCTCTCTACCGCTTCTAAGGGCTCTGATTGTGTGAATATTACAACTATTCTTGCTAAGCGATGCTTCGTGAATCTTTGTGTGACGCATTCTGTCGGAGATAATGCAAACTATCCAGTGAACTAGCTCTGATCGGACATGTCGTGTCGGTGTGGCACAGCGGTGCACGGTCGATAAAACAGTCCAGGCTGACACCGAGGTGATTCTCTCTACCGCTTCTAAGGGCTCTGATTGTGTGAATATTACAACTATTCTTGCTAAGCGATGCACCGTGAATCTTTGTGTCACGCATTCTGTCGGAGATAATGCAAACTATCCAGTGAACTAGCTCTGACCTGACATGTCGTGTCGGTGTGGCACAGGGTCGATAAAACAGTCCAGGCTGACACCGAGGTGATTCTCTCTACCGCTTCTAAGGGCTCTGATTGTGTGAATATTACAACTATTCTTGCTAAGCGATGCTTCGTGAATCTTTGTGTGGCGCATTCTGTCGGAGATAATGCAAACTATCCAGTGAACTAGCTCTGATCTGACATGTCGTGTCGGTGTGGCACAGGGTCGATAAAACAGTCCAGGCTGACACCGAGGTGATTCTCTCTACCGCTTCTAAGGGCTCTGATTGTGTGAATATTACAACTATTCTTGCTAAGCGATGCTTCGTGAATCTTTGTGTGACGCATTCTGTCGGAGATAATGCAAACTATCCAGTGAACTAGCTCTGATCTGACATGTCGTGTCGGTGTGGCACAGCGGTGCAGGGTCGATAAAACAGTCCAGGCTGACACCGAGGTGATTCTCTCTACCGCTTCTAAGGGCTCTGATTGTGTGAATATTACAACTATTCTTGCTAAGCGATGCTTCGTGAATCTTTGTGTGACGCATTCTGTCGGAGATAATGCAAACTATCCAGTGAACTAGCTCTGACCTGACATGTCGTGTCGGTGTGGCACAGCGGTGCAGGGTCGATAAAACAGTCCAGGCTGACACCGAGGTGATTCTCTCTACCGCTTCTAAGGGCTCTGATTGTGTGGATATTACAACTATTCTTGCTAAGCGATGCTTCGTGAATCTTTGTGTGACGCATTCTGTCGGAGATAATGCAAACTATCCAGTGAACTAGCTCTGATCTGACATGTCGTGTCGGTGTGGCACAGCGGTGCAGGGTCGATAAAACAGTCCAGGCTGACACCGAGGTGATTCTCTCTACCGCTTCTAAGGGCTCTGATTGTGTGGATATTACAACTATTCTTGCTAAGCGATGCTTCGTGAATCTTTGTGTGACGCATTCTGTCGGAGATAATGCAAACTATCCAGTGAACTAGCTCTGATCTGACATGTCGTGTCGGTGTGGCACAGCGGTGCACGGTCGATAAAACAGTCCAGGCTGACACCGAGGTGATTCTCTCTACCGCTTCTAAGGGCTCTGATTGTGTGAATATTACAACTATTCTTGCTAAGCGATGCTTCGTGAATCTTTGTGTGACGCATTCTGTCGGAGATAATGCAAACTATCCAGTGAACTAGCTCTGACCTGACATGTCGTGTCGGTGTGGCACAGCGGTGCAGGGTCGATAAAACAGTCCAGGCTGACACCGAGGTGATTCTCTCTACCGCTTCTAAGGGCTCTGATTGTGTGGATATTACAACTATTCTTGCTAAGCGATGCTTCGTGAATCTTTGTGTCACGCATTCTGTCGGAGATAATGCAAACTATCCAGTGAACTAGCTCTGATCTGACAGGTCGTGTCGGTGTGGCACAGGGTCGATAAAACAGTCCAGGCTGACACCGAGGTGATTCTCTCTACCGCTTCTAAGGGCTCTGATTGTGTGGATATTACAACTATTCTTGCTAAGCGATGCTTCGTGAATCTTTGTGTGGCGCATTCTGTCGGAGATAATGCAAACTATCCAGTGAACTAGCTCTGACCTGACATGTCGTGTCGGTGTGGCACAGCGGTGCAGGGTCGATAAAACAGTCCAGGCTGACACCGAGGTGATTCTCTCTACCGCTTCTAAGGGCTCTGATTGTGTGAATATTACAACTATTCTTGCTAAGCGATGCTTCGTGAATCTTTGTGTCACGCATTCTGTCGGAGATAATGCAAACTATCCAGTGAACTAGCTCTGATCTGACATGTCGTGTCGGTGTGGCACAGGGTCGATAAAACAGTCCAGGCTGACACCGAGGTGATTCTCTCTACCGCTTCTAAGGGCTCTGATTGTGTGAATATTACAACTATTCTTGCTAAGCGATGCTACGTGAATCTTTGTGTCACGCATTCTGTCGGAGATAATGCAAACTATCCAGTGAACTAGCTCTGATCTGACATGTCGTGTCGGTGTGGCACAGGGTCGATAAAACAGTCCAGGCTGACACCGAGGTGATTCTCTCTACCGCTTCTAAGGGCTCTGATTGTGTGAATATTACAACTATTCTTGCTAAGCGATGCTTCGTGAATCTTTGTGTGACGCATTCTGTCGGAGATAATGCAAACTATCCAGTGAACTAGCTCTGATCTGACATGTCGTGTCGGTGTGGCACAGGGTCGATAAAACAGTCCAGGCTGACACCGAGGTGATTCTCTCTACCGCTTCTAAGGGCTCTGATTGTGTGAATATTACAACTATTCTTGCTAAGCGATGCTTCGTGAATCTTTGTGTGGCGCATTCTGTCGGAGATAATGCAAACTATCCAGTGAACTAGCTCTGACCTGACATGTCGTGTCGGTGTGGCACAGCGGTGCAGGGTCGATAAAACAGTCCAGGCTGACACCGAGGTGATTCTCTCTACCGCTTCTAAGGGCTCTGATTGTGTGAATATTACAACTATTCTTGCTAAGCGATGCTTCGTGAATCTTTGTGTGGCGCATTCTGTCGGAGATAATGCAAACTATCCAGTGAACTAGCTCTGACCTGACATGTCGTGTCGGTGTGGCACAGCGGTGCACGGTCGATAAAACAGTCCAGGCTGACACCGAGGTGATTCTCTCTACCGCTTCTAAGGGCTCTGATTGTGTGAATATTACAACTATTCTTGCTAAGCGATGCTTCGTGAATCTTTGTGTCACGCATTCTGTCGGAGATAATGCAAACTATCCAGTGAACTAGCTCTGATCTGACATGTCGTGTCGGTGTGGCACAGCGGTGCAGGGTCGATGAAACAGTCCAGGCTGACACCGAGGTGATTCTCTCTACCGCTTCTAAGGGCTCTGATTGTGTGAATATTACAACTATTCTTGCTAAGCGATGCTTCGTGAATCTTTGTGTCACGCATTCTGTCGGAGATAATGCAAACTATCCAGTGAACTAGCTCTGATCTGACATGTCGTGTCGGTGTGGCACAGCGGTGCAGGGTCGATAAAACAGTCCAGGCTGACACCGAGGTGATTCTCTCTACCGCTTCTAAGGGCTCTGATTGTGTGAATATTACAACTATTCTTGCTAAGCGATGCTTCGTGAATCTTTGTGTGGCGCATTCTGTCGGAGATAATGCAAACTATCCAGTGAACTAGCTCTGATCTGACATGTCGTGTCGGTGTGGCACAGCGGTGCAGGGTCGATAAAACAGTCCAGGCTGACACCGAGGTGATTCTCTCCACCGCTTCTAAGGGCTCTGATTGTGTGGATATTACAACTATTCTTGCTAAGCGATGCTTCGTGAATCTTTGTGTCACGCATTCTGTCGGAGATAATGCAAACTATCCAGTGAACTAGCTCTGATCTGACATGTCGTGTCGGTGTGGCACAGCGGTGCAGGGTCGATAAAACAGTCCAGGCTGACACCGAGGTGATTCTCTCTACCGCTTCTAAGGGCTCTGATTGTGTGGATATTACAACTATTCTTGCTAAGCGATGCTTCGTGAATCTTTGTGTCACGCATTCTGTCGGAGATAATGCAAACTATCCAGTGAACTAGCTCTGATCTGACATGTCGTGTCGGTGTGGCACAGCGGTGCAGGGTCGATAAAACAGTCCAGGCTGACACCGAGGTGATTCTCTCTACCGCTTCTAAGGGCTCTGATTGTGTGAATATTACAACTATTCTTGCTAAGCGATGCTCCGTGAATCTTTGTGTGACGCATTCTGTCGGAGATAATGCAAACTATCCAGTGAACTAGCTCTGACCTGACATGTCGTGTCGGTGTGGCACAGCGGTGCAGGGTCGATAAAACAGTCCAGGCTGACACCGAGGTGATTCTCTCTACCGCTTCTAAGGGCTCTGATTGTGTGAATATTACAACTATTCTTGCTAAGCGATGCTTCGTGAATCTTTGTGTGACGCATTCTGTCGGAGATAATGCAAACTATCCAGTGAACTAGCTCTGATCTGACATGTCGTGTTGGTGTGGCACAGCGGTGCAGGGTCGATAAAACAGTCCAGGCTGACACCGAGGTGATTCTCTCTACCGCTTCTAAGGGCTCTGATTGTGTGAATATTACAACTATTCTTGCTAAGCGATGCTTCGTGAATCTTTGTGTGACGCATTCTGTCGGAGATAATGCAAACTATCCAGTGAACTAGCTCTGATCTGACATGTCGTGTCGGTGTGGCACAGCGGTGCACGGTCGATAAAACAGTCCAGGCTGACACCGAGGTGATTCTCTCTACCGCTTCTAAGGGCTCTGATTGTGTGAATATTACAACTATTCTTGCTAAGCGATGCTTCGTGAATCTTTGTGTGGCGCATTCTGTCGGAGATAATGCAAACTATCCAGTGAACTAGCTCTGACCTGACATGTCGTGTCGGTGTGGCACAGGGTCGATAAAACAGTCCAGGCTGACACCGAGGTGATTCTCTCTACCGCTTCTAAGGGCTCTGATTGTGTGAATATTACAACTATTCCTGCTAAGCGATGCTTCGTGAATCTTTGTGTGGCGCATTCTGTCGGAGATAATGCAAACTATCCAGTGAACTAGCTCTGATCTGACATGTCGTGTCGGTGTGGCACAGGGTCGATAAAACAGTCCAGGCTGACACCGAGGTGATTCTCTCTACCGCTTCTAAGGGCTCTGATTGTGTGAATATTACAACTATTCTTGCTAAGCGATGCTTCGTGAATCTTTGTGTGTGCGCATTCTGTCGGAGATAATGCAAACTATCCAGTGAACTAGCTCTGATCTGACATGTCGTGTCGGTGTGGCACAGGGTCGATAAAACAGTCCAGGCTGACACCGAGGTGATTCTCTCTACCGCTTCTAAGGGCTCTGATTGTGTGAATATTACAACTATTCTTGCTAAGCGATGCTACGTGAATCTTTGTGTCACGCATTCTGTCGGAGATAATGCAAACTATCCAGTGAACTAGCTCTGACCTGACATGTCGTGTCGGTGTGGCACAGCGGTGCAGGGTCGATAAAACAGTCCAGGCTGACACCGAGGTGATTATCTCTACCGCTTCTAAGGGCTCTGATTGTGTGAATATTACAACTATTCTTGCTAAGCGATGCTTCGTGAATCTTTGTGTCACGCATTCTGTCGGAGATAATGCAAACTATCCAGTGAACCAGCTCTGACCTGACATGTCGTGTCGGTGTGGCACAGCGGTGCAGGGTCGATAAAACAGTCCAGGCTGACACCGAGGTGATTCTCTCTACCGCTTCTAAGGGCTCTGATTGTGTGAATATTACAACTATTCTTGCTAAGCGATGCTCCGTGAATCTTTGTGTCACGCATTCTGTCGGAGATAATGCAAACTATCCAGTGAACTAGCTCTGATCTGACATGTCGTGTCGGTGTGGCACAGCGGTGCAGGGTCGATAAAACAGTCCAGGCTGACACCGAGGTGATTCTCTCTACCGCTTCTAAGGGCTCTGATTGTGTGGATATTACAACTATTCTTGCTAAGCGATGCTTCGTGAATCTTTGTGTGACGCATTCTGTCGGAGAAAATGCAAACTATCCAGTGAACTAGCTCTGACCTGACATGTCGTGTCGGTGTGGCACAGCGGTGCAGGGTCGATAAAACAGTCCAGGCTGACACCGAGGTGATTCTCTCTACCGCTTCTAAGGGCTCTGATTGTGTGAATATTACAACTATTCTTGCTAAGCGATGCTTCGTGAATCTTTGTGTGACGCATTCTGTCGGAGATAATGCAAACTATCCAGTGAACTAGCTCTGATCTGACATGTCGTGTCGGTGTGGCACAGCGGTGCAGGGTCGATAAAACAGTCCAGGCTGACACCGAGGTGATTCTCTCTACCGCTTCTAAGGGCTCTGATTGTGTGAATATTACAACTATTCTTGCTAAGCGATGCTTCGTGAATCTTTGTGTCACGCATTCTGTCGGAGATAATGCGAACTATCCAGTGAACTAGCTCTGATCTGACATGTCGTGTCGGTGTGGCACAGCGGTGCAAGGTCGATAAAACAGTCCAGGCTGACACCGAGGTGATTCTCTCTACCGCTTCTAAGGGCTCTGATTGTGTGAATATTACAACTATTCTTGCTAAGCGATGCTTCGTGAATCTTTGTGTCACGCATTCTGTCGGAGATAATGCAAACTATCCAGTGAACTAGCTCTGATCTGACATGTCGTGTCGGTGTGGCACAGCGGTGCAGGGTCGATAAAACAGTCCAGGCTGACACCGAGGTGATTCTCTCTACCGCTTCTAAGGGCTCTGATTGTGTGGATATTACAACTATTCTTGCTAAGCGATGCTTCGTGAATCTTTGTGTGGCGCATTCTGTCGGAGATAATGCAAACTATCCAGTGAACTAGCTCTGATCTGACATGTCGTGTCGGTGTGGCACAGCGGTGCAGGGTCGATAAAACAGTCCAGGCTGACACCGAGGTGATTCTCTCTACCGCTTCTAAGGGCTCTGATTGTGTGAATATTACAACTATTCTTGCTAAGCGATGCTACGTGAATCTTTGTGTGGCGCATTCTGTCGGAGATAATGCAAACTATCCAGTGAACTAGCTCTGACCTGACATGTCGTGTCGGTGTGGCACAGCGGTGCAGGGTCGATAAAACAGTCCAGGCTGACACCGAGGTGATTCTCTCTACCGCTTCTAAGGGCTCTGATTGTGTGAATATTACAACTATTCTTGCTAAGCGATGCTTCGTGAATCTTTGTGTCACGCATTCTGTCGGAGATAATGCAAACTATCCAGTGAACTAGCTCTGATCTGACATGTCGTGTCGGTGTGGCACAGCGGTGCAGGGTCGATAAAACTGTCCAGGCTGACACCGAGGTGATTCTCTCTACCGCTTCTAAGGGCTCTGATTGTGTGAATATTACAACTATTCTTGCTAAGCGATGCTCCGTGAATCTTTGTGTGGCGCATTCTGTCGGAGATAATGCAAACTATCCAGTGAACTAGCTCTGATCTGACATGTCGTGTCGGTGTGGCACAGGGTCGATAAAACAGTCCAGGCTGACACCGAGGTGATTCTCTCTACCGCTTCTAAGGGCTCTGATTGTGTGGATATTACAACTATTCTTGCTAAGCGATGCTTCGTGAATCTTTGTGTGACGCATTCTGTCGGAGATAATGCAAACTATCCAGTGAACTAGCTCTGATCTGACATGTCGTGTCGGTGTGGCACAGCGGTGCAGGGTCGATAAAACAGTCCAGGCTGACACCGAGGTGATTCTCTCTACCGCTTCTAAGGGCTCTGATTGTGTGGATATTACAACTATTCTTGCTAAGCGATGCTTCGTGAATCTTTGTGTCACGCATTCTGTCGGAGATAATGCAAACTATCCAGTGAACTAGCTCTGATCTGACATGTCGTGTCGGTGTGGCACAGGGTCGATAAAACAGTCCAGGCTGACACCGAGGTGATTCTCTCTACCGCTTCTAAGGGCTCTGATTGTGTGAATATTACAACTATTCTTGCTAAGCGATGCTTCGTGAATCTTTGTGTCACGCATTCTGTCGGAGATAATGCAAACTATCCTGTGAACTGGCTCTGACCTGACATGTCGTGTCGGTGTGGCACAGGGTCGATAAAACAGTCCAGGCTGACACCGAGGTGGTTCTCTCTACCGCTTCTAAGGGCTCTGATTGTGTGAATATTACAACTATTCTTGCTAAGCGATGCTTCGTGAATCTTTGTGTCACGCATTCTGTCGGAGATAATGCAAACTATCCAGTGAACTAGCTCTGATCTGACATGTCGTGTCGGTGTGGCACAGGGTCGATAAAACAGTCCAGGCTGACACCGAGGTGATTCTCTCTACCGCTTCTAAGGGCTCTGATTGTGTGGATATTACAACTATTCTTGCTAAGCGATGCTTCGTGAATCTTTGTGTCACGCATTCTGTCGGAGATAATGCAAACTATCCAGTGAACTAGCTCTGACCTGACATGTCGTGTCGGTGTGGCACAGCGGTGCAGGGTCGATAAAACAGTCCAGGCTGACACCGAGGTGATTCTCTCTACCGCTTCTAAGGGCTCTGATTGTGTGGATATTACAACTATTCTTGCTAAGCGATGCTCCGTGAATCTTTGTGTGGCGCATTCTGTCGGAGATAATGCAAACTATCCAGTGAACTAGCTCTGATCTGACATGTCGTGTCGGTGTGGCACAGGGTCGATAAAACAGTCCAGGCTGACACCGAGGTGATTCTCTCTACCGCTTCTAAGGGCTCTGATTGTGTGAATATTACAACTATTCTTGCTAAGCGATGCTCCGTGAATCTTTGTGTGACGCATTCTGTCGGAGATAATGCAAACTATCCAGTGAACCAGCTCTGACCTGACATGTCGTGTCGGTGTGGCACAGCGGTGCAGGGTCGATAAAACAGTCCAGGCTGACACCGAGGTGATTCTCTCTACCGCTTCTAAGGGCTCTGATTGTGTGGATATTACAACTATTCTTGCTAAGCGATGCTCCGTGAATCTTTGTGTCACGCATTCTGTCGGAGATAATGCAAACTATCCAGTGAACTAGCTCTGATCTGACATGTCGTGTCGGTGTGGCACAGCGGTGCAGGGTCGATAAAACAGTCCAGGCTGACACCGAGGTGATTCTCTCTACCGCTTCTAAGGGCTCTGATTGTGTGAATATTACAACTATTCTTGCTAAGCGATGCTTCGTGAATCTTTGTGTCACGCATTCTGTCGGAGATAATGCAAACTATCCAGTGAACTAGCTCTGATCTGACATGTCGTGTCGGTGTGGCACAGGGTCGATAAAACAGTCCAGGCTGACACCGAGGTGATTCTCTCTACCGCTTCTAAGGGCTCTGATTGTGTGAATATTACAACTATTCTTGCTAAGCGATGCTTCGTGAATCTTTGTGTCACGCATTCTGTCGGAGATAATGCAAACTATCCTGTGAACTAGCTCTGATCTGACATGTCGTGTCGGTGTGGCACAGCGGTGCAGGGTCGATAAAACAGTCCAGGCTGACACCGAGGTGATTCTCTCTACCGCTTCTAAGGGCTCTGATTGTGTGAATATTACAACTATTCTTGCTAAGCGATGCTTCGTGAATCTTTGTGTCACGCATTCTGTCGGAGATAATGCAAACTATCCAGTGAACTAGCTCTGATCTGACATGTCGTGTCGGTGTGGCACAGGGTCGATAAAACAGTCCAGGCTGACACCGAGGTGATTCTCTCTACCGCTTCTAAGGGCTCTGATTGTGTGAATATTACAACTATTCTTGCTAAGCGATGCTCCGTGAATCTTTGTGTCACGCATTCTGTCGGAGATAATGCAAACTATCCAGTGAACTAGCTCTGATCTGACATGTCGTGTCGGTGTGGCACAGCGGTGCAGGGTCGATAAAACAGTCCAGGCTGACACCGAGGTGATTCTCTCTACCGCTTCTAAGGGCTCTGATTGTGTGAATATTACAACTATTCTTGCTAAGCGATGCTTCGTGAATCTTTGTGTGGCGCATTCTGTCGGAGATAATGCAAACTATCCAGTGAACTAGCTCTGATCTGACATGTCGTGTCGGTGTGGCACAGGGTCGATAAAACAGTCCAGGCTGACACCGAGGTGATTCTCTCTACCGCTTCTAAGGGCTCTGATTGTGTGAATATTACAACTATTCTTGCTAAGCGATGCTTCGTGAATCTTTGTGTCACGCATTCTGTCGGAGATAATGCAAACTATCCAGTGAACTAGCTCTGATCTGACATGTCGTGTCGGTGTGGCACAGCGGTGCAGGGTCGATAAAACAGTCCAGACTGACACCGAGGTGATTCTCTCTACCGCTTCTAAGGGCTCTGATTGTGTGAATATTACAACTATTCTTGCTAAGCGATGCTTCGTGAATCTTTGTGTGACGCATTCTGTCGGAGATAATGCAAACTATCCAGTGAACTAGCTCTGATCTGACATGTCGTGTCGGTGTGGCACAGGGTCGATAAAACAGTCCAGGCTGACACCGAGGTGATTCTCTCTACCGCTTCTAAGGGCTCTGATTGTGTGGATATTACAACTATTCTTGCTAAGCGATGCTCCGTGAATCTTTGTGTCACGCATTCTGTCGGAGATAATGCAAACTATCCAGTGAACTAGCTCTGACCTGACATGTCGTGTCGGTGTGGCACAGCGGTGCAGGGTCGATAAAACAGTCCAGGCTGACACCGAGGTGATTCTCTCTACCGCTTCTAAGGGCTCTGATTGTGTGAATATTACAACTATTCTTGCTAAGCGATGCTTCGTGAATCTTTGTGTCACGCATTCTGTCGGAGATAATGCAAACTATCCAGTGAACTAGCTCTGATCTGACATGTCGTGTCGGTGTGGCACAGCGGTGCAGGGTCGATAAAACAGTCCAGGCTGACACCGAGGTGATTCTCTCTACCGCTTCTAAGGGCTCTGATTGTGTGAATATTACAACTATTCTTGCTAAGCGATGCTACGTGAATCTTTGTGTCACGCATTCTGTCGGAGATAATGCAAACTATCCAGTGAACTAGCTCTGATCTGACATGTCGTGTCGGTGTGGCACAGGGTCGATAAAACAGTCCAGGCTGACACCGAGGTGATTCTCTCTACCGCTTCTAAGGGCTCTGATTGTGTGAATATTACAACTATTCTTGCTAAGCGATGCTCCGTGAATCTTTGTGTCACGCATTCTGTCGGAGATAATGCAAACTATCCAGTGAACTAGCTCTGATCTGACATGTCGTGTCGGTGTGGTACAGGGTCGATAAAACAGTCCAGGCTGACACCGAGGTGATTCTCTCTACCGCTTCTAAGGGCTCTGATTGTGTGAATATTACAACTATTCTTGCTAAGCGATGCTTCGTGAATCTTTGTGTCACGCATTCTGTCGGAGATAATGCAAACTATCCAGTGAACTAGCTCTGACCTGACATGTCGTGTCGGTGTGGCACAGCGGTGCAGGGTCGATAAAACAGTCCAGGCTGACACCGAGGTGATTCTCTCTACCGCTTCTAAGGGCTCTGATTGTGTGAATATTACAACTATTCTTGCTAAGCGATGCTCCGTGAATCTTTGTGTCACGCATTCTGTCGGAGATAATGCAAACTATCCAGTGAACTAGCTCTGATCTGACATGTCGTGTCGGTGTGGCACAGGGTCGATAAAACAGTCCAGGCTGAAAGCCGAGGTGATTCTCTCTACCGCTTCTAAGGGCTCTGATTGTGTGAATATTACAACTATTCTTGCTAAGCGATGCTCCGTGAATCTTTGTGTCACGCATTCTGTCGGAGATAATGCAAACTATCCAGTGAACTAGCTCTGATCTGACATGTCGTGTCGGTGTGGTACAGGGTCGATAAAACAGTCCAGGCTGACACCGAGGTGATTCTCTCTACCGCTTCTAAGGGCTCTGATTGTGTGAATATTACAACTATTCTTGCTAAGCGATGCTTCGTGAATCTTTGTGTCACGCATTCTGTCGGAGATAATGCAAACTATCCAGTGAACTAGCTCTGATCTGACATGTCGTGTTGGTGTGGCACAGCGGTGCAGGGTCGATAAAACAGTCCAGGCTGACACCGAGGTGATTCTCTCTACCGCTTCTAAGGGCTCTGATTGTGTGAATATTACAACTATTCTTGCTAAGCGATGCTCCGTGAATCTTTGTGTCACGCATTCTGTCGGAGATAATGCAAACTATCCAGTGAACTAGCTCTGATCTGACATGTCGTGTCGGTGTGGCACAGCGGTGCAGGGTCGATAAAACAGTCCAGGCTGACACCGAGGTGATTCTCTCTACCGCTTCTAAGGGCTCTGATTGTGTGAATATTACAACTATTCTTGCTAAGCGATGCTCCGTGAATCTTTGTGTCACGCATTCTGTCGGAGATAATGCAAACTATCCAGTGAACTAGCTCTGACCTGACATGTCGTGTCGGTGTGGCACAGCGGTGCAGGGTCGATAAAACAGTCCAGGCTGACACCGAGGTGATTCTCTCTACCGCTTCTAAGGGCTCTGATTGTGTGAATATTACAACTATTCTTGCTAAGCGATGCTCCGTGAATCTTTGTGTCACGCATTCTGTCGGAGATAATGCAAACTATCCAGTGAACTAGCTCTGATCTGACATGTCGTGTCGGTGTGGCACAGGGTCGATAAAACAGTCCAGGCTGACACCGAGGTGATTCTCTCTACCGCTTCTAAGGGCTCTGATTGTGTGAATATTACAACTATTCTTGCTAAGCGATGCTTCGTGAATCTTTGTGTCACGCATTCTGTCGGAGATAATGCAAACTATCCAGTGAACTAGCTCTGATCTGACATGTCGTGTCGGTGTGGCACAGCGGTGCAGGGTCGATAAAACAGTCCAGGCTGACACCGAGGTGATTCTCTCTACCGCTTCTAAGGGCTCTGATTGTGTGGATATTACAACTATTCTTGCTAAGCGATGCTTCGTGAATCTTTGTGTCACGCATTCTGTCGGAGATAATGCAAACTATCCAGTGAACTAGCTCTGATCTGACATGTCGTGTCGGTGTGGCACAGGGTCGATAAAACAGTCCAGGCTGACACCGAGGTGATTCTCTCTACCGCTTCTAAGGGCTCTGATTGTGTGGATATTACAACTATTCTTGCTAAGCGATGCTCCGTGAATCTTTGTGTGACGCATTCTGTCGGAGATAATGCAAACTATCCAGTGAACTAGCTCTGATCTGACATGTCGTGTCGGTGTGGCACAGCGGTGCAGGGTCGATAAAACAGTCCAGGCTGACACCGAGGTGATTCTCTCTACCTCTTCTAAGGGCTCTGATTGTGTGAATATTACAACTATTCTTGCCAAGCGATGCTTCGTGAATCTTTGTGTGACGCATTCTGTCGGAGATAATGCAAACTATCCAGTGAACTAGCTCTGACCTGACATGTCGTGTCGGTGTGGCACAGGGTCGATAAAACAGTCCAGGCTGACACCGAGGTGATTCTCTCTACCGCTTCTAAGGGCTCTGATTGTGTGAATATTACAACTATTCTTGCTAAGCGATGCTTCGTGAATCTTTGTGTCACGCATTCTGTCGGAGATAATGCAAACTATCCAGTGAACTAGCTCTGACCTGACATGTCGTGTCGGTGTGGCACAGCGGTGCAGGGTCGATAAAACAGTCCAGGCTGACACCGAGGTGATTCTCTCTACCGCTTCTAAGGGCTCTGATTGTGTGAATATTACAACTATTCTTGCTAAGCGATGCTCCGTGAATCTTTGTGTGGCGCATTCTGTCGGAGATAATGCAAACTATCCAGTGAACTAGCTCTGATCTGACATGTCGTGTCGGTGTGGCACAGCGGTGCAGGGTCGATAAAACAGTCCAGGCTGACACCGAGGTGATTCTCTCTACCGCTTCTAAGGGCTCTGATTGTGTGAATATTACAACTATTCTTGCTAAGCGATGCTTCGTGAATCTTTGTGTCACGCATTCTGTCGGAGATAATGCAAACTATCCAGTGAACTAGCTCTGATCTGACATGTCGTGTCGGTGTGGCACAGGGTCGATAAAACAGTCCAGGCTGACACCGAGGTGATTCTCTCTACCGCTTCTAAGGGCTCTGATTGTGTGAATATTACAACTATTCTTGCTAAGCGATGCTTCGTGAATCTTTGTGTCACGCATTCTGTCGGAGATAATGCAAACTATCCAGTGAACTAGCTCTGATCTGACATGTCGTGTCGGTGTGGCACAGCGGTGCAGGGTCGATAAAACAGTCCAGGCTGACACCGAGGTGATTCTCTCTACCGCTTCTAAGGGCTCTGATTGTGTGAATATTACAACTATTCTTGCTAAGCGATGCTCCGTGAATCTTTGTGTGGCGCATTCTGTCGGAGATAATGCAAACTATCCAGTGAACTAGCTCTGATCTGACATGTCGTGTCGGTGTGGCACAGGGTCGATAAAACAGTCCAGGCTGACACCGAGGTGATACTCTCTACCGCTTCTAAGGGCTCTGATTGTGTGAATATTACAACTATTCTTGCTAAGCGATGCTCCGTGAATCTTTGTGTGGCGCATTCTGTCGGAGATAATGCAAACTATCCAGTGAACTAGCTCTGACCTGACATGTCGTGTCGGTGTGGCACAGCGGTGCAGGGTCGATAAAACAGTCCAGGCTGACACCGAGGTGATTCTCTCTACCGCTTCTAAGGGCTCTGATTGTGTGGATATTACAACCATTCTTGCTAAGCGATGCTTCGTGAATCTTTGTGTCACGCATTCTGTCGGAGATAATGCAAACTATCCAGTGAACTAGCTCTGACCTGACATGTCGTGTCGGTGTGGCACAGCGGTGCAGGGTCGATAAAACAGTCCAGGCTGACACCGAGGTGATTCTCTCTACCGCTTCTAAGGGCTCTGATTGTGTGAATATTACAACTATTCTTGCTAAGCGATGCTTCGTGAATCTTTGTGTGGCGCATTCTGTCGGAGATAATGCAAACTATCCAGTGAACTAGCTCTGATCTGACATGTCGTGTCGGTGTGGCACAGCGGTGCAGGGTCGATAAAACAGTCCAGGCTGACACCGAGGTGATTCTCTCTACCGCTTCTAAGGGCTCTGATTGTGTGAATATTACAACTATTCTTGCTAAGCGATGCTCCGTGAATCTTTGTGTCACGCATTCTGTCGGAGATAATGCAAACTATCCAGTGAACTAGCTCTGATCTGACATGTCGTGTCGGTGTGGCACAGGGTCGATAAAACAGTCCAGGCTGACACCGAGGTGATTCTCTCTACCGCTTCTAAGGGCTCTGATTGTGTGAATATTACAACTATTCTTGCTAAGCGATGCTTCGTGAATCTTTGTGTGGCGCATTCTGTCGGAGATAATGCAAACTATCCAGTGAACTAGCTCTGATCTGACTTGTCGTGTCGGTGTGGCACAGGGTCGATAAAACAGTCCAGGCTGACACCGAGGTGATTCTCTCTACCGCTTCTAAGGGCTCTGATTGTGTGGATATTACAACTATTCTTGCCAAGCGATGCTCCGTGAATCTTTGTGTGACGCATTCTGTCGGAGATAATGCAAACTATCCAGTGAACTAGCTCTGACCTGACATGTCGTGTCGGTGTGGCACAGCGGTGCAGGGTCGATAAAACAGTCCAGGCTGACACCGAGGTGATTCTCTCTACCGCTTCTAAGGGCTCTGATTGTGTGAATATTACAACTATTCTTGCTAAGCGATGCTTCGTGAATCTTTGTGTGGCGCATTCTGTCGGAGATAATGCAAACTATCCAGTGAACTAGCTCTGATCTGACATGTCGTGTCGGTGTGGCACAGCGGTGCAGGGTCGATAAAACAGTCCAGGCTGACACCGAGGTGATTCTCTCTACCGCTTCTAAGGGCTCTGATTGTGTGAATATTACAACTATTCTTGCTAAGCGATGCTTCGTGAATCTTTGTGTGACGCATTCTGTCGGAGATAATGCAAACTATCCAGTGAACTAGCTCTGATCTGACATGTCGTGTCGGTGTGGCACAGCGGTGCAGGGTCGATAAAACAGTCCAGGCTGACACCGAGGTGATTCTCTCTACCGCTTCTAAGGGCTCTGATTGTGTGAATATTACAACTATTCTTGCTAAGCGATGCTTCGTGAATCTTTGTGTGGCGCATTCTGTCGGAGATAATGCAAACTATCCAGTGAACTAGCTCTGATCTGACATGTCGTGTCGGTGTGGCACAGCGGTGCAGGGTCGATAAAACAGTCCAGGCTGACACCGAGGTGATTCTCTCTACCGCTTCTAAGGGCTCTGATTGTGTGAATATTACAACTATTCTTGCTAAGCGATGCTCCGTGAATCTTTGTGTCACGCATTCTGTCGGAGATAATGCAAACTATCCAGTGAACTAGCTCTGATCTGACATGTCGTGTCGGTGTGGCACAGCGGTGCAGGGTCGATAAAACAGTCCAGGCTGACACCGAGGTGATTCTCTCTACCGCTTCTAAGGGCTCTGATTGTGTGGATATTACAACTATTCTTGCTAAGCGATGCTTCGTGAATCTTTGTGTCACGCATTCTGTCGGAGATAATGCAAACTATCCAGTGAACTAGCTCTGATCTGACATGTCGTGTCGGTGTGGCACAGCGGTGCAGGGTCGATAAAACAGTCCAGGCTGACACCGAGGTGATTCTCTCTACCGCTTCTAAGGGCTCTGATTGTGTGAATATTACAACTATTCTTGCTAAGCGATGCTTCGTGAATCTTTGTGTCACGCATTCTGTCGGAGATAATGCAAACTATCCAGTGAACTAGCTCTGATCTGACATGTCGTGTCGGTGTGGCACAGCGGTGCAGGGTCGATAAAACAGTCCAGGCTGACACCGAGGTGATTCTCTCTACCGCTTCTAAGGGCTCTGATTGTGTGGATATTACAACTATTCTTGCTAAGCGATGCTCCGTGAATCTTTGTGTCACGCATTCTGTCGGAGATAATGCAAACTATCCAGTGAACTAGCTCTGATCTGACATGTCGTGTCGGTGTGGCACAGCGGTGCAGGGTCGATAAAACAGTCCAGGCTGACACCGAGGTGATTCTCTCTACCGCTTCTAAGGGCTCTGATTGTGTGGATATTACAACTATTCTTGCTAAGCGATGCTCCGTGAATCTTTGTGTCACGCATTCTGTCGGAGATAATGCAAACTATCCAGTGAACTAGCTCTGACCTGACATGTCGTGTCGGTGTGGCACAGGGTCGATAAAACAGTCCAGGCTGACACCGAGGTGATTCTCTCTACCGCTTCTAAGGGCTCTGATTGTGTGGATATTACAACTATTCTTGCTAAGCGATGCTTCGTGAATCTTTGTGTGACGCATTCTGTCGGAGATAATGCAAACTATCCAGTGAACTAGCTCTGATCTGACATGTCGTGTCGGTGTGGCACAGCGGTGCAGGGTCGATAAAACAGTCCAGGCTGACACCGAGGTGATTCTCTCTACCGCTTCTAAGGGCTCTGATTGTGTGAATATTACAACTATTCTTGCTAAGCGATGCTTCGTGAATCTTTGTGTGACGCATTCTGTCGGAGATAATGCAAACTATCCAGTGAACTAGCTCTGATCTGACATGTCGTGTCGGTGTGGCACAGCGGTGCAGGGTCGATAAAACAGTCCAGGCTGACACCGAGGTGATTCTCTCTACCGCTTCTAAGGGCTCTGATTGTGTGAATATTACAACTATTCTTGCTAAGCGATGCTTCGTGAATCTTTGTGTCACGCATTCTGTCGGAGATAATGCAAACTATCCAGTGAACTAGCTCTGATCTGACATGTCGTGTCGGTGTGGCACAGCGGTGCAGGGTCGATAAAACAGTCCAGGCTGACACCGAGGTGATTCTCTCTACCGCTTCTAAGGGCTCTGATTGTGTGGATATTACAACTATTCTTGCTAAGCGATGCTTCGTGAATCTTTGTGTCACGCATTCTGTCGGAGATAATGCAAACTATCCAGTGAACTAGCTCTGATCTGACATGTCGTGTCGGTGTGGCACAGCGGTGCAGGGTCGATAAAACAGTCCAGGCTGACACCGAGGTGATTCTCTCTACCGCTTCTAAGGGCTCTGATTGTGTGAATATTACAACTATTCTTGCTAAGCGATGCTTCGTGAATCTTTGTGTCACGCATTCTGTCGGAGATAATGCAAACTATCCAGTGAACTAGCTCTGATCTGACATGTCGTGTCGGTGTGGCACAGGGTCGATAAAACAGTCCAGGCTGACACCGAGGTGATTCTCTCTACCGCTTCTAAGGGCTCTGATTGTGTGAATATTACAACTATTCTTGCTAAGCGATGCTTCGTGAATCTTTGTGTGGCGCATTCTGTCGGAGATAATGCAAACTATCCAGTGAACTAGCTCTGATCTGACATGTCGTGTCGGTGTGGCACAGCGGTGCAGGGTCGATAAAACAGTCCAGGCTGACACCGAGGTGATTCTCTCTACCGCTTCTAAGGGCTCTGATTGTGTGAATATTACAACTATTCTTGCTAAGCGATGCATCGTGAATCTTTGTGTGGCGCATTCTGTCGGAGATAATGCAAACTATCCAGTGAACTAGCTCTGATGTGACATGTCGTGTCGGTGTGGCACAGGGTCGATAAAACAGTCCAGGCTGACACCGAGGTGATTCTCTCTACCGCTTCTAAGGGCTCTGATTGTGTGAATATTACAACTATTCTTGCTAAGCGATGCTCCGTGAATCTTTGTGTCACGCATTCTGTCGGAGATAATGCAAACTATCCAGTGAACTAGCTCTGACCTGACATGTCGTGTCGGTGTGGCACAGCGGTGCAGGGTCGATAAAACAGTCCAGGCTGACACCGAGGTGATTCTCTCTACCGCTTCTAAGGGCTCTGATTGTGTGGATATTACAACTATTCTTGCTAAGCGATGCTTCGTGAATCTTTGTGTGGCGCATTCTGTCGGAGATAATGCAAACTATCCAGTGAACTAGCTCTGATCGGACATGTCGTGTCGGTGTGGCACAGCGGTGCAGGGTCGATAAAACAGTCCAGGCTGACACCGAGGTGATTCTCTCTACCGCTTCTAAGGGCTCTGATTGTGTGGATATTACAACTATTCTTGCTAAGCGATGCTTCGTGAATCTTTGTGTCACGCATTCTGTCGGAGATAATGCAAACTATCCAGTGAACTAGCTCTGATCTGACATGTCGTGTCGGTGTGGCACAGCGGTGCAGGGTCGATAAAACAGTCCAGGCTGACACCGAGGTGATTCTCTCTACCGCTTCTAAGGGCTCTGATTGTGTGGATATTACAACTATTCTTGCTAAGCGATGCTTCGTGAATCTTTGTGTCACGCATTCTGTCGGAGATAATGCAAACTATCCAGTGAACTAGCTCTGATCTGACATGTCGTGTCGGTGTGGCACAGCGGTGCAGGGTCGATAAAACAGTCCAGGCTGACACCGAGGTGATTCTCTCTACCGCTTCTAAGGGCTCTGATTGTGTGAATATTACAACTATTCTTGCTAAGCGATGCTTCGTGAATCTTTGTGTCACGCATTCTGTCGGAGATAATGCAAACTATCCAGTGAACTAGCTCTGATCTGACATGTCGTGTCGGTGTGGCACAGCGGTGCAGGGTCGATAAAACAGTCCAGGCTGACACCGAGGTGATTCTCTCTACCGCTTCTAAGGGCTCTGATTGTGTGAATATTACAACTATTCTTGCTAAGCGATGCTTCGTGAATCTTTGTGTCACGCATTCTGTCGGAGATAATGCAAACTATCCAGTGAACTAGCTCTGATCTGACATGTCGTGTCGGTGTGGCACAGCGGTGCAGGGTCGATAAAACAGTCCAGGCTGACACCGAGGTGATTCTCTCTACCGCTTCTAAGGGCTCTGATTGTGTGAATATTACAACTATTCTTGCTAAGCGATGCTTCGTGAATCTTTGTGTCACGCATTCTGTCGGAGATAATGCAAACTATCCAGTGAACTAGCTCTGATCTGACATGTCGTGTCGGTGTGGCACAGGGTCGATAAAACAGTCCAGGCTGACACCGAGGTGATTCTCTCTACCGCTTCTAAGGGCTCTGATTGTGTGAATATTACAACTATTCTTGCTAAGCGATGCTTCGTGAATCTTTGTGTGACGCATTCTGTCGGAGATAATGCAAACTATCCAGTGGACTAGCTCTGATCTGACATGTCGTGTCGGTGTGGCACAGCGGTGCAGGGTCGATAAAACAGTCCAGGCTGACACCGAGGTGATTCTCTCTACCGCTTCTAAGGGCTCTGATTGTGTGAATATTACAACTATTCTTGCTAAGCGATGCTCCGTGAATCTTTGTGTGGCGCATTCTGTCGGAGATAATGCAAACTATCCAGTGAACTAGCTCTGATCTGACATGTCGTGTCGGTGTGGCACAGCGGTGCAGGGTCGATAAAACAGTCCAGGCTGACACCGAGGTGATTCTCTCTACCGCTTCTAAGGGCTCTGATTGTGTGGATATTACAACTATTCTTGCTAAGCGATGCTTCGTGAATCTTTGTGTCACGCATTCTGTCGGAGATAATGCAAACTATCCAGTGAACTAGCTCTGATCTGACATGTCGTGTCGGTGTGGCACAGCGGTGCAGGGTCGATAAAACAGTCCAGGCTGACACCGAGGTGATTCTCTCTACCGCTTCTAAGGGCTCTGATTGTGTGAATATTACAACTATTCTTGCTAAGCGATGCTACGTGAATCTTTGTGTCACGCATTCTGTCGGAGATAATGCAAACTATCCAGTGAACTAGCTCTGATCTGACATGTCGTGTCGGTGTGGCACAGGGTCGATAAAACAGTCCAGGCTGACACCGAGGTGATTCTCTCTACCGCTTCTAAGGGCTCTGATTGTGTGAATATTACAACTATTCTTGCTAAGCGATGCTACGTGAATCTTTGTGTCACGCATTCTGTCGGAGATAATGCAAACTATCCAGTGAACTAGCTCTGATCTGACATGTCGTGTCGGTGTGGCACAGCGGTGCAGGGTCGATAAAACAGTCCAGGCTGACACCGAGGTGATTCTCTCTACCGCTTCTAAGGGCTCTGATTGTGTGAATATTACAACTATTCTTGCTAAGCGATGCTCCGTGAATCTTTGTGTCACGCATTCTGTCGGAGATAAGGCAAACTATCCAGTGAACTAGCTCTGATCTGACATGTCGTGTCGGTGTGGCACAGCGGTGCAGGGTCGATAAAACAGTCCAGGCTGACACCGAGGTGATTCTCTCTACCGCTTCTAAGGGCTCTGATTGTGTGAATATTACAACTATTCTTGCTAAGCGATGCTTCGTGAATCTTTGTGTGGCGCATTCTGTCGGAGATAATGCAAACTATCCAGTGAACTAGCTCTGATCTGACATGTCGTGTCGGTGTGGCACAGCGGTGCAGGGTCGATAAAACAGTCCAGGCTGACACCGAGGTGATTCTCTCTACCGCTTCTAAGGGCTCTGATTGTGTGGATATTACAACTATTCTTGCTAAGCGATGCTTCGTGAATCTTTGTGTCACGCATTCTGTCGGAGATAATGCAAACTATCCAGTGAACTAGCTCTGATCTGACATGTCGTGTCGGTGTGGCACAGCGGTGCAGGGTCGATAAAACAGTCCAGGCTGACACCGAGGTGATTCTCTCTACCGCTTCTAAGGGCTCTGATTGTGTGAATATTACAACTATTCTTGCTAAGCGATGCTCCGTGAATCTTTGTGTCACGCATTCTGTCGGAGATAATGCAAACTATCCAGTGAACTAGCTCTGATCTGACATGTCGTGTCGGTGTGGCACAGCGGTGCAGGGTCGATAAAACAGTCCAGGCTGACACCGAGGTGATTCTCTCTACCGCTTCTAAGGGCTCTGATTGTGTGAATATTACAACTATTCTTGCTAAGCGATGCTTCGTGAATCTTTGTGTCACGCATTCTGTCGGAGATAATGCAAACTATCCAGTGAACTAGCTCTGATCTGACATGTCGTGTCGGTGTGGTACAGCGGTGCACGGTCGATAAAACAGTCCAGGCTGACACCGAGGTGATTCTCTCTACCGCTTCTAAGGGCTCTGATTGTGTGGATATTACAACTATTCTTGCTAAGCGATGCTTCGTGAATCTTTGTGTCACGCATTCTGTCGGAGATAATGCAAACTATCCAGTGAACTAGCTCTGATCTGACATGTCGTGTCGGTGTGGCACAGCGGTGCAGGGTCGATAAAACAGTCCAGGCTGACACCGAGGTGATTCTCTCTACCGCTTCTAAGGGCTCTGATTGTGTGAATATTACAACTATTCTTGCTAAGCGATGCTTCGTGAATCTTTGTGTCACGCATTCTGTCGGAGATAATGCAAACTATCCAGTGAACTAGCTCTGATCTGACATGTCGTGTCGGTGTGGCACAGGGTCGATAAAACAGTCCAGGCTGACACCGAGGTGATTCTCTCTACCGCTTCTAAGGGCTCTGATTGTGTGAATATTACAACTATTCTTGCTAAGCGATGCTTCGTGAATCTTTGTGTGGCGCATTCTGTCGGAGATAATGCAAACTATCCAGTGAACTAGCTCTGATCTGACATGTCGTGTCGGTGTGGCACAGCGGTGCAGGGTCGATAAAACAGTCCAGGCTGACACCGAGGTGATTCTCTCTACCGCTTCTAAGGGCTCTGATTGTGTGAATATTACAACTATTCTTGCTAAGCGATGCTACGTGAATCTTTGTGTCACGCATTCTGTCGGAGATAATGCAAACTATCCAGTGAACTAGCTCTGATCTGACATGTCGTGTCGGTGTGGCACAGCGGTGCAGGGTCGATAAAACAGTCCAGGCTGACACCGAGGTGATTCTCTCTACCGCTTCTAAGGGCTCTGATTGTGTGGATATTACAACTATTCTTGCCAAGCGATGCTTCGTGAATATTTGTGTGACGCATTCTGTCGGAGATAATGCAAACTATCCAGTGAACTAGCTCTGATCTGACATGTCGTGTCGGTGTGGCACAGGGTCGATAAAACAGTCCAGGCTGACACCGAGGTGATTCTCTCTACCGCTTCTAAGGGCTCTGATTGTGTGGATATTACAACTATTCTTGCTAAGCGATGCTTCGTGAATCTTTGTGTCACGCATTCTGTCGGAGATAATGCAAACTATCCAGTGAACTAGCTCTGATCTGACATGTCGTGTCGGTGTGGCACAGCGGTGCACGGTCGATAAAACAGTCCAGGCTGACACCGAGGTGATTCTCTCTACCGCTTCTAAGGGCTCTGATTGTGTGAATATTACAACTATTCTTGCTAAGCGATGCTTCGTGAATCTTTGTGTGACGCATTCTGTCGGAGATAATGCAAACTATCCAGTGAACTAGCTCTGATCTGACATGTCGTGTCGGTGTGGCACAGGGTCGATAAAACAGTCCAGGCTGACACCGAGGTGATTCTCTCTACCGCTTCTAAGGGCTCTGATTGTGTGAATATTACAACTATTCTTGCTAAGCGATGCTCCGTGAATCTTTGTGTGACGCATTCTGTCGGAGATAATGCAAACTATCCAGTGAACTAGCTCTGATCTGACATGTCGTGTCGGTGTGGCACAGGGTCGATAAAACAGTCCAGGCTGACACCGAGGTGATTCTCTCTACCGCTTCTAAGGGCTCTGATTGTGTGGATATTACAACTATTCTTGCCAAGCGATGCTTCGTGAATCTTTGTGTCACGCATTCTGTCGGAGATAATGCAAACTATCCAGTGAACTAGCTCTGATCTGACATGTCGTGTCGGTGTGGCACAGCGGTGCAGGGTCGATAAAACAGTCCAGGCTGACACCGAGGTGATTCTCTCTACCGCTTCTAAGGGCTCTGATTGTGTGAATATTACAACTATTCTTGCCAAGCGATGCTTCGTGAATCTTTGTGTCACGCATTCTGTCGGAGATAATGCAAACTATCCAGTGAACTAGCTCTGATCTGACATGTCGTGTCGGTGTGGCACAGCGGTGCAGGGTCGATAAAACAGTCCAGGCTGACACCGAGGTGATTCTCTCTACCGCTTCTAAGGGCTCTGATTGTGTGAATATTACAACTATTCTTGCTAAGCGATGCTTCGTGAATCTTTGTGTCACGCATTCTGTCGGAGATAATGCAAACTATCCAGTGAACTAGCTCTGATCTGACATGTCGTGTCGGTGTGGCACAGGGTCGATAAAACAGTCCAGGCTGACACCGAGGTGATTCTCTCTACCGCTTCTAAGGGCTCTGATTGTGTGAATATTACAACTATTCTTGCTAAGCGATGCTTCGTGAATCTTTGTGTCACGCATTCTGTCGGAGATAATGCAAACTATCCAGTGAACTAGCTCTGATCTGACATGTCGTGTCGGTGTGGCACAGGGTCGATAAAACAGTCCAGGCTGACACCGAGGTGATTCTCTCTACCGCTTCTAAGGGCTCTGATTGTGTGAATATTACAACTATTCTTGCTAAGCGATGCTTCGTGAATCTTTATGTCACGCATTCTGTCGGAGATAATGCAAACTATCCAGTGAACTAGCTCTGATCTGACATGTCGTGTCGGTGTGGCACAGCGGTGCAGGGTCGATAAAACAGTCCAGGCTGACACCGAGGCTATTCTCTCTACCGCTTCTAAGGGCTCTGATTGTTTGAATATTACAACTATTCTTGCTAAGCGATGCTCCGTGAATCTTTGTGTCACGCATTCTGTCGGAGATAATGCAAACTATCCAGTGAACTAGCTCTGATCTGACATGTCGTGTTGGTGTGGCACAGCGGTGCAGGGTCGATAAAACAGTCCAGGCTGACACCGAGGTGATTCTCTCTACCGCTTCTAAGGGCTCTGATTGTGTGAATATTACAACTATTCTTGCTAAGCGATGCTTTGTGAATCTTTGTGTCACAAATTCTGTCGGAGATAATGCAAACTATCCAGTGAACTAGCTCTGATCTGACATGTCGTGTTGGTGTGGCACAGCGGTGCAGGGTCGATAAAACAGTCCAGGCTGACACCGAGGTGATTCTCTCTACCGCTTCTAAGGGCTCTGATTGTGTGAATATTACAACTATTCTTGCTAAGCGATGCTTTGTGAATCTTTGTGTCACGCATTCTGTCGGAGATAATGCAAACTATCCAGTGAACTAGCTCTGATCTGACATGTCGTGTCGGTGTGGCACAGCGGTGCAGGGTCGATAAAACAGTCCAGGCTGACACCGAGGTGATTCTCTCTACCGCTTCTAAGGGCTCTGATTGTGTGAATATTACAACTATTCTTGCTAAGCGATGCTCCGTGAATCTTTGAGTGGCGCATTCTGTGGGAGATAATGCAAACTATCCAGTGAACTAGCTCTGATCTGACATGTCGTGTCGGTGTGGCACAGCGGTGCAGGGTCGATAAAACAGTCCAGGCTGACACCGAGGTGATTCTCTCTACCGCTTCTAAGGGCTCTGATTGTGTGAATATTACAACTATTCTTGCTAAGCGATGCTTCGTGAATCTTTGTGTCACGCATTCTGTCGGAGATAATGCAAACTATCCAGTGAACTAGCTCTGATCTGACATGTCGTGTCGGTGTGGCACAGCGGTGCAGGGTCGATAAAACAGTCCAGGCTGACACCGAGGTGATTCTCTCTACCGCTTCTAAGGGCTCTGATTGTGTGAATATTACAACTATTCTTGCTAAGCGATGCTTCGTGAATCTTTGTGTGGCGCATTCTGTCGGAGATAATGCAAACTATCCAGTGAACTAGCTCTGACCTGACATGTCGTGTCGGTGTGGCACAGGGTCGATAAAACAGTCCAGGCTGACACCGAGGTGATTCTCTCTACCGCTTCTAAGGGCTCTGATTGTGTGAATATTACAACTATTCTTGCTAAGCGATGCTTCGTGAATCTTTGTGTGGCGCATTCTGTCGGAGATAATGCAAACTATCCAGTGGACTAGCTCTGATCTGACATGTCGTGTCGGTGTGGCACAGGGTCGATAAAACAGTCCAGGCTGACACCGAGGTGATTCTCGCTACGGCTTCTAAGGGCTCTGATTGTGTGAATATTACAACTATTCTTGCTAAGCGATGCTTCGTGAATCTTTGTGTGGCGCATTCTGTCGGAGATAATGCAAACTATCCAGTGGACTAGCTCTGATCTGACATGTCGTGTCGGTGTGGCACAGCGGTGCAGGGTCGATAAAACAGTCCAGGCTGACACCGAGGTGATTCTCTCTACCGCTTCTAAGGGCTCTGATTGTGTGAATATTACAACTATTCTTGCTAAGCGATGCTTCGTGAATCTTTGTGTCACGCATTCTGTCGGAGATAATGCAAACTATCCAGTGAACTAGCTCTGACCTGACATGTCGTGTCGGTGTGGCACAGGGTCGATAAAACAGTCCAGGCTGACACCGAGGTGATTCTCTCTACCGCTTCTAAGGGCTCTGATTGTGTGAATATTACAACTATTCTTGCTAAGCGATGCTTCGTGAATCTTTGTGTGGCGCATTCTGTCGGAGATAATGCAAACTATCCAGTGAACTAGCTCTGACCTGACATGTCGTGTCGGTGTGGCACAGGGTCGATAAAACAGTCCAGGCTGACACCGAGGTGATTCTCGCTACGGCTTCTAAGGGCTCTGATTGTGTGAATATTACAACTATTCTTGCTAAGCGATGCTTGGTGAATCTTTGTGTGGCGCATTCTGTCGGAGATAATGCAAACTATCCAGTGGACTAGCTCTGATCTGACATGTCGTGTCGGTGTGGCACAGCGGTGCAGGGTCGATAAAACAGTCCAGGCTGACACCGAGGTGATTCTCTCTACCGCTTCTAAGGGCTCTGATTGTGTGAATATTACAACTATTCTTGCTAAGCGATGCTTCGTGAATCTTTGTGTCACGCATTCTGTCGGAGATAATGCAAACTATCCAGTGAACTAGCTCTGATCTGACATGTCGTGTCGGTGTGGCACAGCGGTGCAGGGTCGATAAAACAGTCCAGGCTGACACCGAGGTGATTCTCTCTACCGCTTCTAAGGGCTCTGATTGTGTGGATATTACAACTATTCTTGCTAAGCGATGCTTCGTGAATCTTTGTATCACGCATTCTGTCGGAGATAATGCAAACTATCCAGTGAACTAGCTCTGATCTGACATGTCGTGTCGGTGTGGCACAGGGTCGATAAAACAGTCCAGGCTGACACCGAGGTGATTCTCTCTACCGCTTCTAAGGGCTCTGATTGTGTGAATATTACAACTATTCTTGCTAAGCGATGCTTCGTGAATCTTTGTGTGGCGCATTCTGTCGGAGATAATGCAAACTATCCAGTGAACTAGCTCTGACCTGACATGTCGTGTCGGTGTGGCACAGCGGTGCAGGGTCGATAAAACAGTCCAGGCTGACACCGAGGTGATTCTCTCTACCGCTTCTAAGGGCTCTGATTGTGTGAATATTACAACTATTCTTGCTAAGCGATGCTACGTGAATCTTTGTGTCACGCATTCTGTCGGAGGTAATGCAAACTATCCAGTGAACTAGCTCTGATCTGACATGTCGTGTCGGTGTGGCACAGCGGTGCAGGGTCGATAAAACAGTCCAGGCTGACACCGAGGTGATTCTCTCTACCGCTTCTAAGGGCTCTGATTGTGTGAATATTACAACTATTCTTGCTAAGCGATGCTACGTGAATCTTTGTGTCACGCATTCTGTCGGAGGTAATGCAAACTATCCAGTGAACTAGCTCTGATCTGACATGTCGTGTCGGTGTGGCACAGCGGTGCAGGGTCGATAAAACAGTCCAGGCTGACACCGAGGTGATTCTCTCTACCGCTTCTAAGGGCTCTGATTGTGTGAATATTACAACTATTCTTGCTAAGCGATGCTCCGTGAATCTTTGTGTCACGCATTCTGTCGGAGATAATGCAAACTATCCAGTGAACTAGCTCTGATCTGACATGTCGTGTCGGTGTGGCACAGGGTCGATAAAACAGTCCAGGCTGACACCGAGGTGATTCTCTCTACCGCTTCTAAGGGCTCTGATTGTGTGGATATTACAACTATTCTTGCTAAGCGATGCTCCGTGAATCTTTGTGTGACGCATTCTGTCGGAGATAATGCAAACTATCCAGTGAACTAGCTCTGATCTGACATGTCGTGTCGGTGTGGCACAGCGGTGCAGGGTCGATAAAACAGTCCAGGCTGACACCGAGGTGATTCTCTCTACCGCTTCTAAGGGCTCTGATTGTGTGAATATTACAACTATTCTTGCTAAGCGATGCTCCGTGAATCTTTGTGTCACGCATTCTGTCGGAGATAATGCAAACTATCCAGTGAACTAGCTCTGATCTGACATGTCGTGTCGGTGTGGCACAGGGTCGATAAAACAGTCCAGGCTGACACCGAGGTGATTCTCTCTACCGCTTCTAAGGGCTCTGATTGTGTGGATATTACAACTATTCTTGCTAAGCGATGCTCCGTGAATCTTTGAGTGGCGCATTCTGTGGGAGATAATGCAAACTATCCAGTGAACTAGCTCTGATCTGACATGTCGTGTCGGTGTGGCACAGCGGTGCAGGGTCGATAAAACAGTCCAGGCTGACACCGAGGTGATTCTCTCTACCGCTTCTAAGGGCTCTGATTGTGTGAATATTACAACTATTCTTGCTAAGCGATGCTACGTGAATCTTTGTGTCACGCATTCTGTCGGAGGTAATGCAAACTATCCAGTGAACTAGCTCTGATCTGACATGTCGTGTCGGTGTGGCACAGCGATGCAGGGTCGATAAAACAGTCCAGGCTGACACCGAGGTGATTCTCTCTACCGCTTCTAAGGGCTCTGATTGTGTGGATATTACAACTATTCTTGCTAAGCGATGCTACGTGAATCTTTGTGTCACGCATTCTGTCGGAGATAATGCAAACTATCCAGTGAACTAGCTCTGATCTGACATGTCGTGTCGGTGTGGCACAGCGGTGCAGGGTCGATAAAACAGTCCAGGCTGACACCGAGGTGATTCTCTCTACCGCTTCTAAGGGCTCTGATTGTGTGAATATTACAACTATTCTTGCTAAGCGATGCTCCGTGAATCTTTGTGTCACGCATTCTGTCGGAGATAATGCAAACTATCCAGTGAACTAGCTCTGACCTGACATGTCGTGTCGGTGTGGCACAGCGGTGCAGGGTCGATAAAACAGTCCAGGCTGACACCGAGGTGATTCTCTCTAACGCTTCTAAGGGCTCTGATTGTGTGAATATTACAACTATTCTTGCTAAGCGATGCTTCGTGAATCTTTGTGTCACGCATTCTGTCGGAGATAATGCAAACTATCCAGTGAACTAGCTCTGATCTGACATGTCGTGTCGGTGTGGCACAGGGTCGATAAAACAGTCCAGGCTGACACCGAGGTGATTCTCTCTACCGCTTCTAAGGGCTCTGATTGTGTGAATATTACAACTATTCTTGCTAAGCGATGCTTCGTGAATCTTTATGTCACGCATTCTGTCGGAGATAATGCAAACTATCCAGTGAACTAGCTCTGATCTGACATGTCGTGTCGGTGTGGCACAGCGGTGCAGGGTCGATAAAACAGTCCAGGCTGACACCGAGGCTATTCTCTCTACCGCTTCTAAGGGCTCTGATTGTTTGAATATTACAACTATTCTTGCTAAGCGATGCTCCGTGAATCTTTGTGTCACGCATTCTGTCGGAGATAATGCAAACTATCCAGTGAACTAGCTCTGATCTGACATGTCGTGTTGGTGTGGCACAGCGGTGCAGGGTCGATAAAACAGTCCAGGCTGACACCGAGGTGATTCTCTCTACCGCTTCTAAGGGCTCTGATTGTGTGAATATTACAACTATTCTTGCTAAGCGATGCTTTGTGAATCTTTGTGTCACAAATTCTGTCGGAGATAATGCAAACTATCCAGTGAACTAGCTCTGATCTGACATGTCGTGTTGGTGTGGCACAGCGGTGCAGGGTCGATAAAACAGTCCAGGCTGACACCGAGGTGATTCTCTCTACCGCTTCTAAGGGCTCTGATTGTGTGAATATTACAACTATTCTTGCTAAGCGATGCTTTGTGAATCTTTGTGTCACGCATTCTGTCGGAGATAATGCAAACTATCCAGTGAACTAGCTCTGATCTGACATGTCGTGTCGGTGTGGCACAGCGGTGCAGGGTCGATAAAACAGTCCAGGCTGACACCGAGGTGATTCTCTCTACCGCTTCTAAGGGCTCTGATTGTGTGAATATTACAACTATTCTTGCTAAGCGATGCTCCGTGAATCTTTGAGTGGCGCATTCTGTGGGAGATAATGCAAACTATCCAGTGAACTAGCTCTGATCTGACATGTCGTGTCGGTGTGGCACAGCGGTGCAGGGTCGATAAAACAGTCCAGGCTGACACCGAGGTGATTCTCTCTACCGCTTCTAAGGGCTCTGATTGTGTGAATATTACAACTATTCTTGCTAAGCGATGCTTCGTGAATCTTTGTGTCACGCATTCTGTCGGAGATAATGCAAACTATCCAGTGAACTAGCTCTGATCTGACATGTCGTGTCGGTGTGGCACAGCGGTGCAGGGTCGATAAAACAGTCCAGGCTGACACCGAGGTGATTCTCTCTACCGCTTCTAAGGGCTCTGATTGTGTGAATATTACAACTATTCTTGCTAAGCGATGCTTCGTGAATCTTTGTGTGGCGCATTCTGTCGGAGATAATGCAAACTATCCAGTGAACTAGCTCTGACCTGACATGTCGTGTCGGTGTGGCACAGGGTCGATAAAACAGTCCAGGCTGACACCGAGGTGATTCTCTCTACCGCTTCTAAGGGCTCTGATTGTGTGAATATTACAACTATTCTTGCTAAGCGATGCTTCGTGAATCTTTGTGTGGCGCATTCTGTCGGAGATAATGCAAACTATCCAGTGGACTAGCTCTGATCTGACATGTCGTGTCGGTGTGGCACAGGGTCGATAAAACAGTCCAGGCTGACACCGAGGTGATTCTCGCTACGGCTTCTAAGGGCTCTGATTGTGTGAATATTACAACTATTCTTGCTAAGCGATGCTTCGTGAATCTTTGTGTGGCGCATTCTGTCGGAGATAATGCAAACTATCCAGTGGACTAGCTCTGATCTGACATGTCGTGTCGGTGTGGCACAGCGGTGCAGGGTCGATAAAACAGTCCAGGCTGACACCGAGGTGATTCTCTCTACCGCTTCTAAGGGCTCTGATTGTGTGAATATTACAACTATTCTTGCTAAGCGATGCTTCGTGAATCTTTGTGTCACGCATTCTGTCGGAGATAATGCAAACTATCCAGTGAACTAGCTCTGACCTGACATGTCGTGTCGGTGTGGCACAGGGTCGATAAAACAGTCCAGGCTGACACCGAGGTGATTCTCTCTACCGCTTCTAAGGGCTCTGATTGTGTGAATATTACAACTATTCTTGCTAAGCGATGCTTCGTGAATCTTTGTGTGGCGCATTCTGTCGGAGATAATGCAAACTATCCAGTGAACTAGCTCTGACCTGACATGTCGTGTCGGTGTGGCACAGGGTCGATAAAACAGTCCAGGCTGACACCGAGGTGATTCTCGCTACGGCTTCTAAGGGCTCTGATTGTGTGAATATTACAACTATTCTTGCTAAGCGATGCTTGGTGAATCTTTGTGTGGCGCATTCTGTCGGAGATAATGCAAACTATCCAGTGGACTAGCTCTGATCTGACATGTCGTGTCGGTGTGGCACAGCGGTGCAGGGTCGATAAAACAGTCCAGGCTGACACCGAGGTGATTCTCTCTACCGCTTCTAAGGGCTCTGATTGTGTGAATATTACAACTATTCTTGCTAAGCGATGCTTCGTGAATCTTTGTGTCACGCATTCTGTCGGAGATAATGCAAACTATCCAGTGAACTAGCTCTGATCTGACATGTCGTGTCGGTGTGGCACAGCGGTGCAGGGTCGATAAAACAGTCCAGGCTGACACCGAGGTGATTCTCTCTACCGCTTCTAAGGGCTCTGATTGTGTGGATATTACAACTATTCTTGCTAAGCGATGCTTCGTGAATCTTTGTATCACGCATTCTGTCGGAGATAATGCAAACTATCCAGTGAACTAGCTCTGATCTGACATGTCGTGTCGGTGTGGCACAGGGTCGATAAAACAGTCCAGGCTGACACCGAGGTGATTCTCTCTACCGCTTCTAAGGGCTCTGATTGTGTGAATATTACAACTATTCTTGCTAAGCGATGCTTCGTGAATCTTTGTGTGGCGCATTCTGTCGGAGATAATGCAAACTATCCAGTGAACTAGCTCTGACCTGACATGTCGTGTCGGTGTGGCACAGCGGTGCAGGGTCGATAAAACAGTCCAGGCTGACACCGAGGTGATTCTCTCTACCGCTTCTAAGGGCTCTGATTGTGTGAATATTACAACTATTCTTGCTAAGCGATGCTACGTGAATCTTTGTGTCACGCATTCTGTCGGAGGTAATGCAAACTATCCAGTGAACTAGCTCTGATCTGACATGTCGTGTCGGTGTGGCACAGCGGTGCAGGGTCGATAAAACAGTCCAGGCTGACACCGAGGTGATTCTCTCTACCGCTTCTAAGGGCTCTGATTGTGTGAATATTACAACTATTCTTGCTAAGCGATGCTACGTGAATCTTTGTGTCACGCATTCTGTCGGAGGTAATGCAAACTATCCAGTGAACTAGCTCTGATCTGACATGTCGTGTCGGTGTGGCACAGCGGTGCAGGGTCGATAAAACAGTCCAGGCTGACACCGAGGTGATTCTCTCTACCGCTTCTAAGGGCTCTGATTGTGTGAATATTACAACTATTCTTGCTAAGCGATGCTCCGTGAATCTTTGTGTCACGCATTCTGTCGGAGATAATGCAAACTATCCAGTGAACTAGCTCTGATCTGACATGTCGTGTCGGTGTGGCACAGGGTCGATAAAACAGTCCAGGCTGACACCGAGGTGATTCTCTCTACCGCTTCTAAGGGCTCTGATTGTGTGGATATTACAACTATTCTTGCTAAGCGATGCTCCGTGAATCTTTGTGTGACGCATTCTGTCGGAGATAATGCAAACTATCCAGTGAACTAGCTCTGATCTGACATGTCGTGTCGGTGTGGCACAGCGGTGCAGGGTCGATAAAACAGTCCAGGCTGACACCGAGGTGATTCTCTCTACCGCTTCTAAGGGCTCTGATTGTGTGAATATTACAACTATTCTTGCTAAGCGATGCTCCGTGAATCTTTGTGTCACGCATTCTGTCGGAGATAATGCAAACTATCCAGTGAACTAGCTCTGATCTGACATGTCGTGTCGGTGTGGCACAGGGTCGATAAAACAGTCCAGGCTGACACCGAGGTGATTCTCTCTACCGCTTCTAAGGGCTCTGATTGTGTGGATATTACAACTATTCTTGCTAAGCGATGCTCCGTGAATCTTTGAGTGGCGCATTCTGTGGGAGATAATGCAAACTATCCAGTGAACTAGCTCTGATCTGACATGTCGTGTCGGTGTGGCACAGCGGTGCAGGGTCGATAAAACAGTCCAGGCTGACACCGAGGTGATTCTCTCTACCGCTTCTAAGGGCTCTGATTGTGTGAATATTACAACTATTCTTGCTAAGCGATGCTACGTGAATCTTTGTGTCACGCATTCTGTCGGAGGTAATGCAAACTATCCAGTGAACTAGCTCTGATCTGACATGTCGTGTCGGTGTGGCACAGCGATGCAGGGTCGATAAAACAGTCCAGGCTGACACCGAGGTGATTCTCTCTACCGCTTCTAAGGGCTCTGATTGTGTGGATATTACAACTATTCTTGCTAAGCGATGCTACGTGAATCTTTGTGTCACGCATTCTGTCGGAGATAATGCAAACTATCCAGTGAACTAGCTCTGATCTGACATGTCGTGTCGGTGTGGCACAGCGGTGCAGGGTCGATAAAACAGTCCAGGCTGACACCGAGGTGATTCTCTCTACCGCTTCTAAGGGCTCTGATTGTGTGAATATTACAACTATTCTTGCTAAGCGATGCTCCGTGAATCTTTGTGTCACGCATTCTGTCGGAGATAATGCAAACTATCCAGTGAACTAGCTCTGACCTGACATGTCGTGTCGGTGTGGCACAGCGGTGCAGGGTCGATAAAACAGTCCAGGCTGACACCGAGGTGATTCTCTCTAACGCTTCTAAGGGCTCTGATTGTGTGAATATTACAACTATTCTTGCTAAGCGATGCTTCGTGAATCTTTGTGTCACGCATTCTGTCGGAGATAATGCAAACTATCCAGTGAACTAGCTCTGATCTGACATGTCGTGTCGGTGTGGCACAGGGTCGATAAAACAGTCCAGGCTGACACCGAGGTGATTCTCTCTACCGCTTCTAAGGGCTCTGATTGTGTGAATATTACAACTATTCTTGCTAAGCGATGCTTCGTGAATCTTTATGTCACGCATTCTGTCGGAGATAATGCAAACTATCCAGTGAACTAGCTCTGATCTGACATGTCGTGTCGGTGTGGCACAGCGGTGCAGGGTCGATAAAACAGTCCAGGCTGACACCGAGGCTATTCTCTCTACCGCTTCTAAGGGCTCTGATTGTTTGAATATTACAACTATTCTTGCTAAGCGATGCTCCGTGAATCTTTGTGTCACGCATTCTGTCGGAGATAATGCAAACTATCCAGTGAACTAGCTCTGATCTGACATGTCGTGTTGGTGTGGCACAGCGGTGCAGGGTCGATAAAACAGTCCAGGCTGACACCGAGGTGATTCTCTCTACCGCTTCTAAGGGCTCTGATTGTGTGAATATTACAACTATTCTTGCTAAGCGATGCTTTGTGAATCTTTGTGTCACAAATTCTGTCGGAGATAATGCAAACTATCCAGTGAACTAGCTCTGATCTGACATGTCGTGTTGGTGTGGCACAGCGGTGCAGGGTCGATAAAACAGTCCAGGCTGACACCGAGGTGATTCTCTCTACCGCTTCTAAGGGCTCTGATTGTGTGAATATTACAACTATTCTTGCTAAGCGATGCTTTGTGAATCTTTGTGTCACGCATTCTGTCGGAGATAATGCAAACTATCCAGTGAACTAGCTCTGATCTGACATGTCGTGTCGGTGTGGCACAGCGGTGCAGGGTCGATAAAACAGTCCAGGCTGACACCGAGGTGATTCTCTCTACCGCTTCTAAGGGCTCTGATTGTGTGAATATTACAACTATTCTTGCTAAGCGATGCTCCGTGAATCTTTGAGTGGCGCATTCTGTGGGAGATAATGCAAACTATCCAGTGAACTAGCTCTGATCTGACATGTCGTGTCGGTGTGGCACAGCGGTGCAGGGTCGATAAAACAGTCCAGGCTGACACCGAGGTGATTCTCTCTACCGCTTCTAAGGGCTCTGATTGTGTGAATATTACAACTATTCTTGCTAAGCGATGCTCCGTGAATCTTTGTGTCACGCATTCTGTCGGAGATAATGCAAACTATCCAGTGAACTAGCTCTGACCTGACATGTCGTGTCGGTGTGGCACAGGGTCGATAAAACAGTCCAGGCTGACACCGAGGTGATTCTCTCTACCGCTTCTAAGGGCTCTGATTGTGTGAATATTACAACTATTCTTGCTAAGCGATGCTTCGTGAATCTTTGTGTCACGCATTCTGTCGGAGATAATGCAAACTATCCAGTGAACTAGCTCTGATCTGACATGTCGTGTCGGTGTGGCACAGCGGTGCAGGGTCGATAAAACAGTCCAGGCTGACACCGAGGTGATTCTCTCTACCGCTTCTAAGGGCTCTGATTGTGTGAATATTACAACTATTCTTGCTAAGCGATGCTACGTAAATCTTTGTGTCACGCATTCTGTCGGAGATAAGGCAAACTATCCAGTGAACTAGCTCTGATCTGACATGTCGTGTCGGTGTGGCACAGGGTCGATAAAACAGTCCAGGCTGACACCGAGGTGATTCTCTCTACCGCTTCTAAGGGCTCTGATTGTGTGAATATTACAACTATTCTTGCTAAGCGATGCTACGTGAATCTTTGTGTCACGCATTCTGTCGGAGATAAGGCAAACTATCCAGTGAACTAGCTCTGATCTGACATGTCGTGTCGGTGTGGCACAGGGTCGATAAAACAGTCCAGGCTGACACCGAGGTGATTCTCTCTACCGCTTCTAAGGGCTCTGATTGTGTGAATATTACAACTATTCTTGCTAAGCGATGCTACGTGAATCTTTGTGTCACGCATTCTGTCGGAGATAAGGCAAACTATCCAGTGAACTAGCTCTGATCTGACATGTCGTGTCGGTGTGGCACAGGGTCGATAAAACAGTCCAGGCTGACACCGAGGTGATTCTCTCTACCGCTTCTAAGGGCTCTGATTGTGTGAATATTACAACTATTCTTGCTAAGCGATGCTTCGTGAATCTTTGTGTCACGCATTCTGTCGGAGATAATGCAAACTATCCAGTGAACTAGCTCTGATCTGACATGTCGTGTCGGTGTGGCACAGCGGTGCAGGGTCGATAAAACAGTCCAGGCTGACACCGAGGTGATTCTCTCTACCGCTTCTAAGGGCTCTGATTGTGTGAATATTACAACTATTCTTGCTAAGCGATGCTTCGTGAATCTTTGTGTCACGCATTCTGTCGGAGATAATGCAAACTATCCAGTGAACCAGCTCTGATCTGACATGTCGTGTCGGTGTGGCACAGGGTCGATAAAACAGTCCAGGCTGACACCGAGGTGATTCTCTCTACCGCTTCTAAGGGCTCTGATTGTGTGAATATTACAACTATTCTTGCTAAGCGATGCTACGTGAATCTTTGTGTCACGCATTCTGTCGGAGATAATGCAAACTATCCAGTGAACTAGCTCTGATCTGACATGTCGTGTCGGTGTGGCACAGGGTCGATAAAACAGTCCAGGCTGACACCGAGGTGATTCTCTCTACCGCTTCTAAGGGCTCTGATTGTGTGAATATTACAACTATTCTTGCTAAGCGATGCTACGTGAATCTTTGTGTCACGCATTCTGTCGGAGATAATGCAAACTATCCAGTGAACTAGCTCTGATCTGACATGTCGTGTCGGTGTGGCACAGCGGTGCAGGGTCGATAAAACAGTCCAGGCTGACACCGAGGTGATTCTCTCTACCGCTTCTAAGGGCTCTGATTGTGTGAATATTACAACTATTCTTGCTAAGCGATGCTCCGTGAATCTTTGTGTCACGCATTCTGTCGGAGATAAGGCAAACTATCCAGTGAACTAGCTCTGATCTGACATGTCGTGTCGGTGTGGCACAGGGTCGATAAAACAGTCCAGGCTGACACCGAGGTGATTCTCTCTACCGCTTCTAAGGGCTCTGATTGTGTGAATATTACAACTATTCTTGCTAAGCGATGCTCCGTGAATCTTTGTGTCACGCATTCTGTCGGAGATAATGCAAACTATCCAGTGGACTAGCTCTGATCTGACATGTCGTGTCGGTGTGGCACAGCGGTGCAGGGTCGATAAAACAGTCCAGGCTGACACCGAGGTGATTCTCGCTACGGCTTCTAAGGGCTCTGATTGTGTGAATATTACAACTATTCTTGCTAAGCGATGCTACGTGAATCTTTGTGTCACGCATTCTGTCGGAGATAATGCAAACTGTCCAGTGAACTAGCTCTGATCTGACATGTCGTGTCGGTGTGGTGCAGGGTCGATAAAACAGTCCAGGCTGACACCGAGGTGATTCTCTCTACCGCTTCTAAGGGCTCTGATTGTGTGAATATTACAACTATTCTTGCTAAGCGATGCTACGTGAATCTTTGTGTCACGCATTCTGTCGGAGATAATGCAAACTATCCAGTGAACTAGCTCTGATCTGACATGTCGTGTCGGTGTGGCACAGGGTCGATAAAACAGTCCAGGCTGACACCGAGGTGATTCTCTCTACCGCTTCTAAGGGCTCTGATTGTGTGAATATTACAACTATTCTTGCTAAGCGATGCTCCGTGAATCTTTGTGTGACGCATTCTGTCGGAGATAATGCAAACTATCCAGTGAACTAGCTCTGATCTGACATGTCGTGTCGGTGTGGCACAGGGTCGATAAAACAGTCCAGGCTGACACCGAGGTGATTCTCTCTACCGCTTCTAAGGGCTCTGATTGTGTGAATATTACAACTATTCTTGCTAAGCGATGCTACGTGAATCTTTGTGTCACGCATTCTGTCGGAGATAATGCAAACTATCCAGTGAACTAGCTCTGATCTGACATGTCGTGTCGGTGTGGCACAGGGTCGATAAAACAGTCCAGGCTGACACCGAGGTGATTCTCTCTACCGCTTCTAAGGGCTCTGATTGTGTGGATATTACAACTATTCTTGCTAAGCGATGCTACGTGAATCTTTGTGTCACGCATTCTGTCGGAGATAATGCAAACTATCCAGTGAACTAGCTCTGATCTGACATGTCGTGTCGGTGTGGCACAGCGGTGCAGGGTCGATAAAACAGTCCAGGCT